>CAMPSB010000314.1:0-275000 GCA_946959425.1 Argyrosomus regius | reverse complement strand
TTGAAAATTCCATGAATTTCAACCAAAAGTCGAATATCCCAAACTTTTTGTGAGTAATTTATGTGTAGTACCCCAGTTATATTTTTGTTTGAAATAGACTCCATGGTTCCCTTGTTTCCAGGTTCCCATCAACGACACAAATACCCAGTTTGTGGAACAGACTATAGCCATCATGAAAAACCTGTTAGATAACCACACAGAGGGCAGCTCTGAACACCTGGGACAGGCCAGCATTGAGACCATGATGCTGAACCTCGTCAGGTCAGTTCTCTCTGCTCCCCACTTAGTAACTGGAGTGTTCTACTGGTAACTGTTTGCCACAAGCTATCATCTGATTGACTTCCTCAATACATATGTAGTTGTTGTTGCTGTGCAATGCAAGGAGACCGTCTGTCTGTCTGTCTGTCTCTTTGTCTCTCTCTCTGTCTCTTTGTCTTTCTCTGTCTCTCTCTCTGTCTCTTTGTGTCTCTCTCTGTCTCTCTCTCTGTCTCTTTGTCTCTCTCTCTGTCTCTTTGTCTCTCTCTCTGTCTCGTTGTCTCTCTCTGTCTCTTTGTCTCTCTTTGTCTCTTTCTCTCTCTTTGTCTCTCTGTCTGTCTCTTTTTCTCTCTCTCTGTCTCTTTGTCTCTCTCTGTCTCTTTGTCTCTCTGTCTGTCTCTTTGTCTCTCTGTCTGTCTCTTTGTCTCTCTCTGTCTCTTTGTCTCTCTGTCTGTCTCTTTGTCTCTCTCTGTCTTTGTCTCTCTCTCTGTCTCTTTGTCTCTCTCTCTGTCTCTTTGTCTCTCTCTCTGTCTTTGTCTCTCTGTCTGTCTCTTTGTCTCTCTCTGTCTCTTTGTCTCTCTCTCTGTCTCTTTGTCTCTCTCTTTGTCTCTCTGTCTCTGTCTGTCTCTTTGTCTCTCCCTGTCTCTCTGTCTGTCTCTTTGTCTCTCTGTCTGTCTCTTTGTCTCTCTCTGTCTCTTTGTCTCTCTGTCTGTCTCTTTGTCTCTCTCTGTCTTTGTCTCTCTCTCTCTCTTTGTCTCTCTCTCTGTCGCTTTGTCTCTCTCTCTGTCTTTGTCTCTCTCTCTGTCTCTTTGTCTCTCTCTCTGTCTCTTTGTCTCTCTGTCTGTCTCTTTGTCTCTCTCTGTCTTTGTCTCTCTCTCTCTCTTTGTCTCTCTCTCTGTCTCTTTGTCTCTCTCTCTGTCTTTGTCTCTTTCTCTGTCTCTTTGTCTCTCTGTCTTTCTCTCTCTCTCTCTCTTTGTCTCTCTCTCTCTCTCTGTCTCTTTGTCTCTCTCTGTCTTTCTCTCTCTCTTTGTCTCTCTCTCTGTCTCTTTGTCTCTCTCTCTGTCTTTGTCTCTTTCTCTGTCTCTTTGTCTCTCTCTCTGTCTCTTTGTCTCTCTCTCTGTCTCTTTGTCTCTGTCTCTCTCTTTGTCTCTCTGTCTGTCTCTTTGTCTCTCTCTATCTCTCTTTGTCTCTCTCTGTCTCTTTGTCTCTCTCTCTGTCTCTTTATCTCTCTCTGTCTCTTTGTCTCTCTCTCTGTCTCTTTGTCTATCTCGGTCTCTTTGTCTCTCTGTCTGTCTGTGTCTCTCTCTCTGTCTCTTTGTCTCTCTTTGTCTCTCTGTCTGTCTGTGTCTCTTTCTCTGTCTCTTTGTCTCTCTCTGTCCCTTTGTCTCTCTCTCTGTCTCTTTGTCTATCTCGGTCTCTTTGTCTCTCTCTGTCTCTTTGTCTCTCTGTCTGTCTCTCTGTCTCTCTGTCTGTCTCTTTGTCTCTCTCTCTGTCTCTTTGCCTCTCTCTCTGTCTCTTTGTCTCTCTCTGTCTCTTTGCCTCTCTCTCTGTTCCTTTGTCTCTCTCTGTCTCTTTGTCTCTCTGTCTGTCTCTCTGTCTCTCTGTCTGTCTCTTTGTCTCTCTCTCTCTGTCTCTTTGTCAGTCTCTGTCTCTTTGTCTCTCTGTCTCTTTGTCTCTCTCTCTGTCTCTTTGTCTCTCTGTCTGTCTCTTTGTCTCTCTCTGTCTCTTTGTCTCCCTGTCTGTCTCCCTGTCTCTTTGTCTCTCTGTCTGTCTCTTTGTCTCTCTGTCTGTCTCTTTGTCTCTCTCTCTGTCTCTTTGTCTCTCTCTCTGTCTCTTTGTCTCTCTGTCTGTCTCTTTGTCTCTCTCTCTGTCTCTTTGTCTCTCTCTCTGTCTCTTTGTCTCTCTCTCTGTCTCTTTGTCTCTCTCTCTCTGTCTCTTTGTCTGTCTCTGTCTCTTTGTCTCTCTGTCTCTTTGTCTCTCTCTCTGTCTCTTTGTCTCCCTGTCTGTCTCTCTGTCTCTTTGTCTCTCTGTCTGTCTCTTTGTCTCTCTGTCTGTCTCTTTGTCTCTCTCTCTGTCTCTTTGTCTCTCTCTCTGTCTCTTTGTCTCTCTGTCTGTCTCTTTGTCTCTCTCTCTGTCTCTCTGTCTGCCTCTTTGTCTCTCTCTGGTTCTCTGGTTCTGTTTCTGCCACTCTCTCTGTTTCTCTGTATCTCTCTCTGTCTCTGTCTCTCTCTCTCTCAGCTCTGAGCTGATGGTAGGTTTTGATGTACTTTGATGTCCTGGTCCTGTGTTTGCTGTTGGCTGATAATCTCTCTCAGTTATACAAGTTCTCTCTCCAACTCAATGAATTTCTCCTTCATGTTAGTGATGGTGTGGTTCAGATGGAGGTCCTGGTATTCTCCTCCTCCTTTATAAGGAGTAATCCTTTATAAAGATGAGAGTCCAGTTCAAATAGTTTGATGTTGACAGTCTGGTTCATATGTATATTGACTGTTATTATTACAGTGTCTGATCTTCTACCTCTTTGATTTTCAGTTTCTGATCTTTCTGTACAGAGTAGTAGTGGGCACTTACAGCAGACTGCCATGCTAGTGGTTGGTCTGTCAAGAAGATCAGATTGCTGACATCTCCACTCTTATATATGTCAGATATAGTGTCTCTGGTCTTTCCTTCAGCAGTTGATGTTTGTTTGTCTTCCTGTTTTTTTCCCTTCTTGTGGGAGACGAGGAAAATATCTGTACATCTGTTAGTTATCATGCAATTATTGTTATAGTTACTGTATAGCAGGGGTCTTCAACCAGGGGTCTGTGACCCCCAGGGGGTCCGCAGAGGTACTGCAGGGGGTCCGCCAATTTTTGTCATAATAATTGTCAATTTTCACCAAAATAATTTTTGAGAATTAAAAAATATAACACAAATGACAATGAGTAAACTGCAAGCATTGATATGCAATAAAAAGCTACTTTTGACAAAAACTATTACTATTTATAAATTATTCCATTATGCCTGAAAATCAATCATAAACACATATAGGCTATTAACCCAGCATATAAATAGGTTAATAAGGTAAAATAACAGGTGAATAAAGTAAATATAAAAGTTATTATAAGCCAGGCTTAAAATGTGACACATATGGGGGTCTCTGTTCTGTTTGTCTTTCATCCAAGGGGTCCTTGGGCTGAAAATGGCTGAAGACCCCTGCCGTATAGGAGATACAGTTATACTGCACATGTGGAATTGTATATTGTATTATATATAGATGCTATATTACTACAGCAGTGATTTTAAAAAAAAGAAAAAAAAAAGAAGATATAATAATTTATACTTTTATACTGCTGAATGCACTTGAAGTAGCGCTTGCTTGCATTGACCTGTGTTCAATCCCTCAGGTATGTACGTATTCTGGGTAATGTGGTACATGCAATCCAGATCAAAACCAAGCTATGCCAACTGGTGGAGGTGATGATGGAGAGACGAGATGACCTGTCTTTCTGCCAGGAGATGAAGTTCAGGTCAGTAACTACAGCTGATTGTTCAATGACAAGGCCATCTTAGATAACTTTTTCACATATCGGTGTGTTTGAGAGACCTTGAGTAGACCTTTTAGTACCTAAAATCTTTAATGTTTAATTTTTTTCTCAACTTGTTCCTCGGATACTGATTTCCCCCTTTCCCCCATTTATGCTGCTGTCCTCCTCTGTTGTTTGTAGAAACAAGATGGTGGAGTACCTGACCGACTGGGTGATGGGAACCTCCAACCAAGCTGCTGATGATGACATCAAGTGTCTGACTAGGTGCAGCTCAGTTACAAGTGTTTAACTCCATCCATACATCCATCCATACATCCATCCATACATCCATCCATACATACATACATACATACATCTATCCATCTATTAATACATCCATTTTCTTTCGCTTATCTGTGGTCGTGTCATGGTGGCAGCAGGTTTAGCAATGCATTTGAGCTCCTACTGGGGGATCCCAAAGTCTTCCCAGTCTAGATGGGCTAGTAGTAGTCCTTCCAGCAGGTTCTAGGTCTGAGACCCGGGGTTTCCTCCCAGATGTCTGAACCACCTCAGCTGACTCCTTTTGATGCAAAGATGCAGCGGCTCTACTCTATGTCCGAGCTCCTAACCCCATCTTTAAAAGGGAGGGAGCTCATTCAGCTGCTTGTATTCATGATCTCATCCTTTTGGTCACTACCTAAAGCTCATGACCATAGGTGAGGGTTGGAACATAGATTGACTGGGAGATTTGCCTTCTGGCTCATGTCCCTCATGCTCCATTTTCCCATCACTCGTGAACAAGACTTGAGATACTTGAATTCCTTCCTTTGGGGCAGCAACTCACTCCCAACCTGGAGGGAGCATTCCACTGTTTTCCGCCAGAAAACCATGGCCTCAGACTTGGAGATGTTCCCAGTTCACCCTCACTACATGTTTAGGTTTACTAGGTCTGCCCAGCATTCTCCCCCGGTACCTGATCCAACTAACTACAAGATTGACAGCTTTGCTCCTCTCTTCACCCGAGTGTCCAAGACATACGGCCGCAGATCTGATGACACGACCACAAAGTTGATCATCGACTTGCGCCCTAAGGTGTTCTGATATTTGCTTATGAACGACCTTATGCTTATGGCCAATCCATGACTACTGCAGAAGTACAGTGATAAAGCACTGCTCGGGTTTAGATCAGACAGACCATTTCTCCCAATCACTCCCTTCCCTTCTGTCGTCAGTGTTGAAGTCCCCCAGCAGAACTGTAGTCACCAGATGGAATCACTTACAGGACCCCACCTAGAGATTCCAAGATGGCCTGGTACTCTGAACTGCTGTCTGCTACATTTTTGCCCATACAATTTTATACATTTAAACAATCATATAAACAAATAATGAGACATGAGACAGTGACAAAGAGTGGAAAGGAACAAGGTAATAAATAAAATAAAGCAACAAATGGAAAAAAAGTTTTAAAATTGGTATTAACTGAGGATCCTGGGACATTGTACTAAGTGGGAAAAATAATTATAGCTGATCAACTGGAAGTCTTTTTAAATTTTTAAAATATGTAATCATGGGTTGCCAACTGACAAAAAATGTCTCTGTGGAGCCTTTTAATGTGAACTTCATTTTCTCAAGTTTAAGAAAAAACATCAAGTCCTCCAACCAGGAGGAAGCTGATGGAGGGCCAGAAGATTTCCATGACATTAGTATCCTCCTGCATGCCAAGAGGGAAGAGAAAGCTATAACATCTGCTTTTGACAAAAACTATTACTATTTATATATTATTTATAAATTATTTCATTATGCCTGAATGTTTTATCAATCATAAACACATTCAGGCTAATAACCCAGCATGTAAATAGGATAATAAGGTGAAATAACGCAGGTTTGGAAACTGAACTGGGACCCCGAAGGTGGCAATAAAGGGACAATGGTGGAGATCTATTTTTAGGATATCAAATAATGTTTTTTAAAAAATGCCCCAGAAATTTTGAAGTTTTGAGCAGAAATAAAACATGTGGCTTAAGTCGGCAGGGGCATGGCTTCACCAGTCACAACTGTTTGATACATTTGGGTATATTTGTGCAAGTTTAGCTTTAGAGTAGTGGATCCTATGGAGGACCTTAAACTGCATGAGGCTGAGACATACACATGAAGTAGTGGAGCTTACCCTTTTGATTGCCTTATCTCACTGGTCGTCTGAAAGTTTAACATTCAGTCCAGGCGGCTTTAGCTTTTACAGTGGATTTAATGTCAAGTGACAAAAGGTAGAAATAAATCTGAGATATTAATGATTTCTGGGTTTGCCTGAATATTAATATTTTTTCCCAGGGCAGCAAAGTAGGCAGTGATAGAAATGATGGAAATTGTGTGGATAAAAGGTGTCATATCTGAAAGTAACGGAAAACGTGGGTTGATGGCAACTGGTGTTTACTCGCAAGGGCCATAAAGTTTGGGAAGATGTTATTATGAGAAAGGTCTTGAAAGCACGTAATCCCATTTCTATTCCACAACAAAAAAAGAGGAAGGTCAAATTTGATTCCTGGAGCTGTGAGGCAGTTATATTAATTGGAAAACATTCGCTTTTGTGAAGATTGAGTTTGTAACCGGAAAAAGAGCCAAAATGTTCCAAAATTGAAAGTATTATTGAGATTGCAGATATGGGGTTTGTCACATAAAGTAAAAGGTCGACGGCATATTAGGATACACGATGTTCTACACCCTCCAAGTGAACTCCATGGAATAGGCGGGAAGAACACAGAGCTACTGAAAGGGGCCCTATGGCTAATGCAAATAATAGTGGACTTGGAGGACAGCCTTGACATGTTCCACATGACAATGCAAAATAATCAGATTGCATATCATTAGTGCAGACACTTGCCTGGGGGTTAGAAGACAGATCCATGAGATAAAATGAGAACCAAAGCCAAATTTTTTAAAAGCAGCAAATAGATATTCCCACTCTATTCTGTCAAATGCCGTTTCTGCATCTAGTGAGCTAGTAGCTTGTCTGGAATAAATAATATTCATAAGGGTGCGTATATTAGAAAAAGAATAACAACCTTTAATAAATCCAGTCTGTTGATACTCACTGATATAATGTTGGGGAGAACTGCCTCCAGACGGACTGCCAGCACCTTAGCTAAGACTTTGACATCAACATTTAAAAGGGACAAAGGTCTATAGGAGCCACAGGAAGTGGGGTCCTTTTCTTTTTTAAGAAGCAGAGAAATTGGTGCTTGATTGAAAGTGGGTGGTAGTATGCCATGTTGCAATGACTTGTTATACACATCCAAAAGAAGTGGAGCAAGTTTATCACAGAATTTAAAAAAAAAGTCAGTTGGATAGCCATCTGGGCCTGGAGCTTTATTACTCTGCATTACCTTAATTGCTTTTATTATTTCGTCTAGCTTTAACTGGGAGTCTAAATCATTTGCGATTGCAGTGGGTATTGGCAGCTTGTCAAAGAAGCGGGACATAGTGATAGTGTCAGTGGGGAAGTCTGATTTATAGAGATTAGAATAGAATGATTTTAAATGTTGCATTAATATCTGCAGGGTCACATAGCATGTTACCAGAGGGTAACTTATCTCCATATTCATGGTAATTACCTCTAGACTGTAACAGCATGCGCTCTGTTTGTGTAGCCATGATCTAAACTGAGAATAGAATCAGTGAGTCTAATTTGTTCAGCCCTCACCCGCTTGGTTAGGTTGGTTGAGTAGGAAATAATTTGACCTCTGAGAAAGGCTTTGAGTGTCTCCCAAACCAGATAGTGCGAAGTTGAATCATTTCTATTGAAGGTTAAAAAAGTATCAATAGAGGAAGAAATGTAATCACAGAAAGTCTTATCTGAAAGTAGAAGTGAATATCCAAGGCGGACGAGTTCTGTGCTGAGAAGACAAGAGTATGTCAAGAGCCAAAGGAGCGTGGTCATTTATGTCTATTGCTAAATATTCTGTAGATGTTACATTGGGAAGAAGATTGCCATCAGCAAAAAAATAATCGATACGGGAGTAAGAGCGGTGTGCGTGCGAAAAAAAGGAAAACTCTTTCACTTGTGGATTGCGGAATCTCCACAGGTCAGCGCAGCCATTTTGTCGCATGAAATCTGAAAATGACCTAGACATCGCTCAGGGAGATGTAGTCCTGAGGTTGGATCGGTCCAATTGTGGATCTATAACACAGTTAAGGTCACCTCCAAAAATGAAGAGGTGAGTGTTCAGGGAGGGAAGGTTACTCAGTAATTTGTTTGCAAAGCCAACAACATCAAAGTTAGGAGCATACACATTGACGAGCAAAACTGGTGTCTGAAAAAGCAAGCCTTCAACAATTACATACATTCCATTAGAATCTACAATGGAATTAGTGGGGATAAACTGTATCCTCTTATCAATCAGTATAGCCACGCCCCTCGACTTGGAATTAAATGCAGAATGGAAAACCTGAGAAACCCAAGACTTCTGTAATCTAAAATGGTCCTTGATGCGCATGTGTTTCTTGAATAAAAGTCCGTTTTTAAATGCTTAAGATGTGACAAAACCTTGGATCGCTTCACCTGATGTCCCATAAATATCACATTCCAGGATAAAAATCTAATAGAAGTGAAGGCTCCCAAAGAACTAGAACTTACAGCATTATCAGCCATTTTAATATTTTAATAGAGAAGTAAAATGTCCCAGGGAGATGGAAGAATAAATAAAAGAAAATACCGTAAGTATACAAACCGACCAAGTGGACTGGAAAAAACAACATACAACCCCTCCACCCCCCAACCCAATGTCTTCATCCCCAAACGATGAAAACTACAGGTTAACACATTACTGGATTTCCTATTTATAGTAACATAAAACATTACTCTAGTTTGACAGAGAGGCTCCCAAGCATAAGCGTAACACCTTGATATCGTAGGGAGCTATACCCATAAACCACATATTATGACAAAAAAAAAGTTTCTGTATACATAAGAAATTAAATCTACACATCTGGCTCACTCGAGCCGAGTATGAACTTTGGGAGTCATTGCAGCAGTCGCTAAAACAACTAATCATTAACAGCTCATGTCAGCAATATAAGGACCTGATGAATAGAAAAAGAGAAGCAGAAAAAAAAAGAGAAAATATGGAGATCCAGTGCATATTTGTGTTAATGAAACCGAGAGCTCCAGCACATTTAACAAAAAAGAAAGGAAAAAAAAAGAATTACGGGAGGATATACACATATCATAGTCTCATCTAAATAAAATAGACCGCTGCTTTCAGCGCAAATTAACTCCATAGCATATTTACACATGTAGAAGCATATTTAGAAGCATATAAACCAGGAAAATGACCAAATCTGAGCAAGTAAACAAAGTCTGGCGGGCTTAACGCTCTGCTTCTGAAATGTGATGAGATGTGCCCGGTAGGGTTTCAGGGTAACACAGTCCTGTTAGGTCAGGGTTAATCCAGACTTAGTCTTTCATTTGCCGATGAGAGAAGTTAAGGTCGTAGAATTTCTGGGCTTCCTCCGGCCAGTTGAAAACCCTCCTCACCCCACTGTGGTCCACACGCAGGCGGGTTGGGAACGGGAGAGAGAACTTGACCTGCTTCTCGTGAAAGGAAGCGTTTCATGGCCGCAAATGAGGCACTTTTTTTGGCAATTTTAGTAATCATACCAGGGAAAATAAAGATGTTGTGGCGAATCCCTTCACGTCTCAGAACATGCTCTTTTTATTGTAATAATGAAACTTTACAATGAACACCCTTGGCCTGGCATCGGGATCTCCACCGACAACCCGGGATGGGCCAATGCGGTGTGCTCTGTCGAGAATTGGGGGCAAAGTAAAGAAAGCAGAACCTAAGACCTCAACCAACAAATTGGCTATGAAAGTGACTGGGTCTGCACCTTCCATTTTCTCCGGAATACCAACCAAACGTAGGTTGTTGCACCTAGAACGCAATTCCAAATCCTCCACCTTGGCCTTAAGCTGTGTGTTATCTGACTTCAGGCTGGAACAAATGTCCTCCAGAGCTACAATCCGATCACTATGATCGGATACCGCAGTTTCCATATCAGCCAGCTTCTTGGTGTGAGTTGTCACATGTCGGTTGTCGACTTCATTTCCTCCAAAGTGGCAGAAAGCAGCTTCAGCACAGCTTCGATAGTTGATTTAGGTGTTGAAGTCAAGGTAGCAGTTAGGTAGGCAAGCAACAGCAAGCGGAGCTTGTCCAAGTCCGGTGGTAGATCAACTTCATGGGATTCCACTAGTAGAGTGGTTGTAGCCTCGCCAGGCAAAGGTTTGTTAGATTTGTTATGTTTGGCACGGTCCGTCATAATGGTTGAAGGCACAAGAGTAACTCCGAAGTTTAAAAATTGTTTCATTGGTTTCAAATTGGTTAAGGTAATCAAAAAGAGAAAAAGACTTTAGGGAGCCTCGCGAGTAGCGTGCAACCGCTCACATGTTAACCATAAGTCTCTTCTGGAAATTAGTTTTGACCAAGCAGGCCAGTCTGTGACGCCGTGAAAAAGCACACTCAGGTCCCTTTGCTTGCCATTCAGCTGACAAAGCTGTCTCTCCCTGCGGGTGGTGGGCCCACAGTGCCATGGCTCCACAACGTTTCTTTGGGCTGCGCCCCGGACGGGCCCCGCATGCTAAGGCGGCCACCAGATGCTTACTGCTGAGCTCCCCTCTCAGCTGGTTTCCCTAGTCCAGCTCCTTGGGTTCTGTTTCATGGGGGTTTAGGGAAGGGGGGTTGTGTTTACCTCAACTTGTATTTTGAGAGCTCCCTCACTATTGTCTTTTTTGTGTTTGTGTGTGTGTGTGTGTGTGTGTGTGTGTGTGTGTCATGTGCAGGGACCTGGACCAGGCCAGTATGGAGGCAGTAGTGTCTTTGTTAGCCGGTCTTCCTCTGCAGCCGGAGGAGGGAGATGGAGTAGAACTGATGGAGGCTAAATCTCAGCTTTTCCTCAAGTAAATACACACTTGCACTCCTTAACAACCTTAACAAATGTTCACAATCATTTGATGAAGCTTGAATTTGCTGAAGTTTTTATCAGGACACTTTCTTGGGATGGGTATGTATTACCAGGGATCTTTAACATAGAAAATTGTAGGACAGCCTATAGTGCCATGTATAAACACAATTTGTTATTGTGCATATAAGAATAAGCTATAGAAGTATTGTAATAAGAATGATAGTCTAATTGTAGGTAAATCAAAACTTGAAGTAATTCAATATATATTTTTTGGTTCTCTCATTTCTGCTTAACTGTACTTAGCATGGCTAATGTTGCACCTCACCCTCTCTCTCTCTCACTCTCTCGCTTGTGGTCTCTGAGATGGAGGGATAATAATACAGCCAGATGGCCAGTATGTTTCACTGATTCATAGCTAACTAGTTTATTTGCTTATGTTTGTGCTGCACAACAATTTAGTGTAGCTTAGCTTGCTCACATGACTGTACAAGGGTTCGTGGCTAGGCTATCATCACTACTGTGTATATTATGTTTTTTTTGCCAGAGGCTGAGCAGCCATGAGCACCAATGTGCTCTGATGGAGAGGCACAAAGACCAACAGTAATTTGGCAAGATGACAGTAATGAGATTTATCTTCTAATCTTGACCTTATTTTGGAAGTGTGGCTTTCTTACTTTAATTGTGTTTAAGATAAAATGGTACTGTTTTGTCATCCTGTACCACGTTGGTTTTGATTTGTTACCAACAAGCCTCCTTTGCACGTGGCTGACCTGCTGCTGTGAAAACAGAATTGTGGAGGAAAAAATGCATTTTTATGCATACGACTGAAATAGTAGTAGTAGTAGTAAACACTAAATTAAAATGGTGACATGAAAAATAACACAGAAATATGGTAATGTATTCAAATAAAATATAAAAAAACATTATTCTGTGGGAAACACTGCAACTGGTCCTTGCTGCACTTTATCATTTAAAAGAAGAAAAAAACTTTGTATGCCTTGTTCGTCTTTTTGCCCTAGTATCGAGTATTGCTTTTCAATACTAGTACTCTGGTATAAAATTCTGGTATTGCAAGAGCCCTAACCCAAGTGTGAAGTCATGACCATCTCAGGATTTGAACACCCCAAACTCCAAAATGCTGTGTTGACAGTACAGTTGGATCTGAATATATGTGGACATAAATGACTGTGTATATGGTGAATTTCTTGCTTGTAGAAGTTTTTTCTAATAGATTAGCTGTTGTTTGTGGTGCTTTACAGGTACTTCACCCTGTTCATGAACCTACTAAATGACTGCAGTGAGGTTGAGGATGAGGGCCAAGCAGTAGGAGGGCGAAAAAGAGGAATGTCCCGCCGCCTGGCCTCTCTCCGCCACTGCACCGTCCTGGCCATGTCCAACCTGCTCAATGCTAATGTAGACAGTGGACTCATGCACTCTATTGGTAAGCAGCATTACTGGCTGCAGCATTTGAAAAATGATGCTTTCTACATAGCTGTTACCAATAGAGTTTTTCCCATGACTATCAGTGCTCATTTCTTCCTCTGTAGGTCTGGGTTACCACAAGGACCTGCAGACCCGAGCCACCTTTATGGAGGTGCTGACCAAAATTCTGCAGCAGGGAACAGAGTTTGACACCCTGGCGGAGACTGTACTGGCTGACCGCTTTGAGAGGCTTGTGGAGCTTGTCACCATGATGGGAGATCAGGGAGAGCTGCCCATCGCTATGGCACTGGCTAATGTGGTTCCTGGGTCCCAGTGGGTGTGTACCTCTTCTTGATTTAGGATTACATTTAAATAATATCTTGTCAGTGAGCATAATACTTAAATACCTCCAGTCAGCATCCAGTATGTGCTCAGATTTCTCAGTGCTCAGCACAGGAATGATAGAACATACAGTGTATGCAGTATATGGAATAAAAAAGTATAAAATGCTGCATTAATATATCTTAAGCAAAACTCTTTCAGTAGTGACATGCGTTGTATTTTCAGGATGAGCTTGCCCGAGTCCTGGTGACGCTGTTTGACTCCCGCCACCTTCTTTACCAGCTGCTATGGAACATGTTCTCTAAAGAGGTGGAGCTAGCTGACTCCATGCAGACTCTTTTCAGAGGAAACAGCCTGGCCAGCAAAATAATGACTTTCTGTTTCAAGGTAGAAAACGCAGCATGGCTTCTGTCATAAAATATTTAGAAATGTCTGACATCAAATATCTGTTGTCTGGACATGTTGTACTGTATGTATATTATTGACTGTATTTTATGTTTTATGTCAGGTATATGGGGCAGCATACCTGCAGAAGTTACTGGAGCCTTTATTAAAAGGGGTCATCACAACCCCTGAACACATCAGCTTTGAGGTGGATCCCACCAGGTGAGTACCTAAATCTTGGCTCTGACAACATGTCATATTAATATTGTCAAATATTTTGTCACAAATAAGAAATCTAGACAAGAATTTATTCTAAACTTTGGTAACTCATTTATACCTGGCTATCGTAGGATTCCTTACTGAAGATACTGAATGCTCAGATATATTTTACTGATAAATAGCATTCATCCAAAACTCTTTATGGGCCCATGTATCAATATTACTTGTCTGTCAAGTCATTACCCTTTTTTAAACTTTTAAATTCTGACTCCTTCTGTCTTTTCCTCACTGACTCATTTCCTCTTTTCTTTCTTGCCTTGATAAGCCTGTAAACAATATACAGTTAGGCCCATATATATTTGGACACTGAGACAGGTTTTGTTATTTTGGTTGTTTAAACCAAAGTATATTAAAGTTTCAGTTAAATAATGAATATGGGCTTAAAGTGCTGTCTCTCAGCTTTAATTTGAGGGTATTCACTTCCAAATTGGACAAAAGGTTTAGGAATTACAGCTCTTTAATATGTAGCTGCCTCTTTTTCAAGAGACCAAAAGTAATTGGACAGTTGGCTTAAAAGCTGTTTCATAGACAGATGTGAGCTATTCTTTTATTATTTCTTCATCAATTAAGCAGGTAAAAGGTCTGGAGTTTTTTTCCAGGTGTGACATGGTGTCACATTTGGAAGCTGTTGCTGTGAACCCACAACATGCGGTCAAAGGAGCTGTCAATGCAAGTCAAACAGACCATCCTTAGGCTAAAGGAGAAAATCCATTAGAGAGATAGCAGGAGTGGCTGAATCAACAGTTTGGTCAAAAAAAGAAGGCACTCGTGAGGTCTGCAACACAAAAAGACAACAGTGGTGCATGATTGTAGGACCCTTTCCATGGTTAGAAAAAAAAAAAAACCTCATCAGCAAAAAACAACATCAAGCCGAGTGAAGAACACTCTCCAGGAGGTAGACATATCATTCTCCAAGTCTACCATAAAGAGAAGACTTTACAAGAGCAAATACAGAGGGCTCACCACAAGTTGCAAACCATTAATAACCCTCAAGAATAGAATGGCCAGATTAGTCTCTGTCAAAAACCATTTGAAAAAGCCAGCCCAGTTCTGGAACAGTATTCTTTGGACAGATGAAACTAAGATCAACCTGAACCTGAATGAAGAAAAAAGTATGGAGATGGTTTGGACCAGCTCATGATCTGAAGCATACCACATCAACTGTAAAACACAGTGGAGGCAGTGTGCCAGTGTGCACAGGGCATGCATAGTTTGCAATAGCACTGAGTCACTAGTGTTTATTGATGATGTGACAGAAGACAGTAGCAGCTGGATGAATTCTGAAGTGTATCTGCTCAGATTCAGACATTCAGCAAAGTAAACTGGACGGTGCTTCACTTTACAGACAATGATCCAAAAAATGTTGAAGGAGTTTTTTAGGACAAAGAAGTATAATATTCTGCAATGATCAAGTCAATCACCTGATCTTAACCCGATCAAGCATGCATTTTAATTGCTGAAGACAAAACTTAAGGTAGATTGACCCACAAACACGTAACAACTGAAGACAGCTGCAATAAAGGCCTGGCAAAGCATCACAAAGGAGGAAACCCAACATTTGGTGATGTCCATGGGCTCTAGACTTCAAGCAACCATTGTCTAAGTATTAAAAATTTATGAATATGTTCATTTCTCCAATTAATTTTGAGCCCCTGACATAAGGGAACTGTGTATAAAAATGGCTTCAATTCCTGAATGTTGCATTTTATTTTTTTGTTTAACCCATTAAATTAAAATGGAGGTGTGCAGAGCCAAAATTATGAAGATTCTATCACTGTCCAAATATTTTTAGACCTAGCTTAATGTTACTATAATTGTTGGACTCATAAGTGTTTATGTGTATACATACAGTGGTGGAAAAAAGTTTTCGGACACCCTTAAAATTTTACACAATCCCAAATATTATCATGAAATATTTGTGGAAAAATATTTTTTTGTGTTTCAAAAGGTGTGGTTGCATTAGACAGACACAAACAAATACAAATTATATATTTTTTTGTTTATTGTTTACTAGAAAAACTAAACTAACTAAATTCTTGACAGTTTCAATATGTCAGTTCCCAACATTGTCGGTATCAAAGTCAACAAATAACAGAGAATGTGTTCAAAACTGAACAAAAAATAAATAAACCATCACATCATCAAATTAATATTTAGTTGTCCTGCCATTAGCACGCAGTAGAGCTCTAATCCTCGCTGGCATGTTCTCCACGAGCCTTCCACACTGTTGAGGGGTAATCTTGTCCCATTCTTCTTGAATTACTGCTTTTAATTCTTCTAAATTCTTTGGTTTACGTTTTGAAACAGACCTTTTGATAATCCACCACAGATTTTCAATGGGGCTCATATCCGGGGATTGAGCTGGCCAATCTAAGACCTGGATACTGTGCTCCTGCAGCCAAGTTCTACTGGCCCTGGATGTGTGGCAAGGGGCATTATCTTGCTGAAACTTCCAATTTTGACCTCGGAACAGAGCACGTGCAGAAGGGAGCATGTGGGATTCAAGAATGGCACAATACTTGGTAGAGTTCAGTGTACCTTCACAGACAGTGAGATGACCAACACCTGCAGCACTCATGCATCCCCAAACCATGATACTGCCTCCACCATGCTTGACAGTAGGTACTGTACATGCTGGGGATAATGCTTCACCTAGCCTTCTGCGTATCCTCACATTAGCAGGAGGAAGATAAAGCTGGAAACTGGACTCATCTGACCACAGAATCTTCTTCCAGTTCCTGGCTGTCCAGTTCTTGTGTGCTTGGGCCCAACGACACTGGGCTAACCTCTGTCTCTCATTGATGAGGGGCGTCTTGACAGCCTTGTAGGATCTTAAGCCATGTTCTAAAAGTCGGCCACGTACAGTGCGGGTGGAACACTGGACACCAGTTTGGTTTGACCACTGCTGCTGAAGCTCCTGTGATGTCATTCAGAGGTTTTCCCTGCACATGCGGATCAGGATGCGGTAATTTCTTGCTGAAGAAACCCTTGGACGCCCAGATCTTGGTTTGTCTTCCAAGCTGTTGGTTTGCCTGTATTTCTGCTGTAGTGTATCCAACTGCTGAAGGACTGCATCTGCACTTCCTGGCAATCTGGCGGCAGCTGTACCCTTCCTGGCTGAGAATCTGTATCTTCAGGCGTGTTTCCTGCGTTAGGTTCCTTGTTTTAGCCATTTTTGTCTCTGAAGAACTTTCAAATGTGCTGGCTTTATATAGGCATGAAGCACGGCAACAAATATTGTGTCTTTTAATAAAAAGCACGACCTTCATTAGAGGATCACTGGTTACCCAATAACCCAATACTCAAAATGTCTTATGTACCTTTTATGGAACCAATCAATTTTAAGTTTTTATGGCTTTTTTAGGATGTGTTTAGTATTTTGGCTGTGACTGAACTAAAAGAAATTACACTTGAAGACCTAAAAGTGATTCTTAATGCAATATTTCACAAATGAATGGGGTGTCCGAAAACTTTTTTCCACCACTGTATGAGTTGAAAGCCTCACTGACAGGAGCTCCTTGTTTGTCTCATCAGGTTGGAACAAGGTGAGAACCTGGAGGAGAATCAGAGGAACCTACTGCAGATCACCGAACGGTTCTTCCAAGCCATCATCGGTTCATCCAGCGAGTTCCCCCCACAGCTCCGCAGTGTCTGCCACTGTCTTTACCAGGTAGACCCCCGCCGCCCCCTCAGTTGACTATTGCCCCCAGCTGCTCGCCTAGCCTCTCCGCCCTTACCTGCGTGTGTGCAGTGTCACTTGCACATTTTGAGCTCTTGCCTCTCCACTGTAAGGTTTCCTGATGCTGCTCGACTCACTGCTTTCTACATCATACGCATCAGTGCACAGCTGTACATTCCTTTCAACTGTATGCATTCTGCTGGATCAAGACCTTTGTGTTTGATCATTTTCATGTTCAGAAAGTCCCTATACCCTTTTTAAATTACATATTCAGTGTTTACCTCTATAGGTTTTGTCTATATCAGGGCAGAAAACCACTAAAGCACCATGTCACACTAAACTTTTACATCATCCTAAAAGAGGACCTTGTAGACCTAGCTTTTGCCATCGTGACAGTTCATTGTTTACCAATTTGCTAGAAGTGCTGCTTTCCAGTTGGGTCAAAACCCATACAATATAAGCACTGGCAATAGGAATACTACACAGACAGAGCTGCAGCTTAGAGCCATTTTTGATCACTATAAAGTATCTGAAATCCAGGATGATATATTGAAACTCTTTGTGTTGTCAGGTCAAAACCTAAAAGATAGTCTGTTTACTGTAAAAGAAGACTAAGGAAATCAGTAAATATTCACAACTAGGGTTCGCAAAGGGTTGGAAAATCCAGTAAAAGTGTGGTCCAGGGTTCTAGAAATCATCTGTGCATGTGATGGAGGGATGCCAATCCCATTAATTCCCATAAATTCCTGTTAATTCCCATGGAAATTTCCAACTTTGAAAATTCCCAGAATTTTGCAACCCTATTCACAACCGAGAAATAGTAGGCACTATGCAGAAAAATACTAGAAACAATAAGAATAAAGATGTACTGTAGCTATGAGTTCTTCTGCCGCCTGAGTGTGGTTAAAATCTATCATGTTCCATTTCAACAAAGTATGTTTTTATGAGATTTCAACTTCCATCATCTGCTTGATGGATGAGTTGTCAGTTCAGTTGCACAGTACATTCTATTCTACAGCTGCATACTAATACCAGTCAAAAAGACATCAAAACTATGAAATAGCACATATGGAATTGTGTGGTAAACAGAAAAGGTGTAAATGAAGAAAGTATGTTTTAGATTCTTCAAAGTAGCCACTTTTACTTTGATGACAGCTTTACACACTCTTGGCATTATCTCAGTCAGCTTCAGGAGGTTGTCACCTGGAATGATTTTCCAACAGTCTGCAAAGTGCTGCATCATGGATAAATGGGGGCACTTGTTGGCTGCTTTTCCTTCACTCTGCGATCCAACTCATCCCAAAGCATCTCACATGGGTTTACGTCAGGTGTGGAGGCCAGGTTATCTAATGCAGCACTCCATCACACTCTTTCTTGGTAAAATAGCCCTTACATGGCATGAAGGTGTGATTTGGTCCCACTAAGCTCAAACCAGATGGAATAGCATGTCACTGCAGAATTCTATGGTAGATTATGGTATGGTCGACTTTTGAATAAAATCACTAGCAAAGCACTCCCACACCATCACTCCTCCTCCATGCTTCACGGTGGAAACCACACATGCCGATACCATCTGTTGGCCCAAGGAGTACTCTTCTCTCTTTGCACTCTGTGAAGCATTTATGTGGGCTCTAATCTGAGGTGTGGTTAATTGGTGATTTCTGAGGCTGGTAACTGTAATGAATTTATCCTCTGCAGTGGAGCTAACTCTATGGCGGTCCTCATAAAAAGCTAGTTTCATCATAGTTTTTGATCTTTTTGAAGTTCTTTCCATAATGTGGATTTACAATTGTTGAATAGGACTATTCATTGTATGTGACACTACCTCTGAACAACAAAACTGATGGTCTCAAATGCATTAAAGCCCCATTGTGTAACTTTTGTACCATAACATTTCAGATTTTTCAAATTAAATCAGCTTAATTCTACACCAGCTTGTAATCAGGTGAATGGTGTCTCTGTCATTTCCAATGTGTGCCCTGTTGACCTGTTTCTGCACTATGTAACTGTAACTTTGTGCTTGAGGAAAGATCCCACGCAAGAAGTGTTAATAACATTTTACAAAACTAAGTCACACTCCACAAACTCTTTAACTTATTTTGGTGAAACTGGATCATATTTTATGGAGAAAACTGCTGCAAACTGTAGCTGCTGTTAGCTAGCGTTAACCCAGGTTGTAAGCCCAGTCTGTGAGCTCAGAGCACTGGGGTAGTTTTTAAGTGTTTGCACCACAAGCATTTTGGAGAGGTTTTCAGGCCCTGGGCAGGGTGATTGTAGATGGGGAGAGAAAGAGAGTAAATAGAAGGCTGACGCTGAGCTGGGCTTCTTGCTGCTGGACTAATAGGTAATATTAGCTGGCTGCTGTGTCTTGTATTGTTGACTTTAATTGATGTTTGGCTGTTAGCAAAGTTGTCGACTAGCTAGTTTTTGATTATAAATAATGTAATCAGAACACATCGTGTGTACAGCTGTCCATATTTACGACTGTGGTACTGTGGACTGGTGCACTCTGCAACTGGGTGTGCTTAATCACAATACCAATTTCTACATAATGTAATTTAAGAAGTCAAGAAATTACACTAATTTACTTTTGATGAGGCACACCTGGTAATTGAAAACTATTCCAGGAGATGTCCAGGTGTGAGAATGAAAAAAGTGTGCAAAGCTGTCATCAAAGCAGAAGGTGGCTACATAATTAATTTTAAAATACAAACTTTTTTTTTTATTCCATAATTCCATGTGTTCTTCATACTTTTGATGTCTTCAGTGTTGAATGAGAATCCAAGTGAGTATCCAAACAACTTTTGACTGGTACTGTATACACTGTGTGTGTGTATATGTACTATACACTACTGTAGTCCACTACTGTCAACCAATTCTGGCCGACATTGCCCAGAGACTTCTTACTCTGTGCTGCTGCCTCAGTATTGTAAATTGCAGCGCACCCTGTTGGATAAACAAATATATTATCACAAGCATTTTTTTCTCCATTGCATACTGGGAAAAACATGTCAGATTGGTCAGGCTCTACACAATTGTCTAAATAAGAAAAAAAAGTTGACAGATATTTAGAAAAATTAAAATGGCTCTCTTTTCCCAACTACAAATAAAACAAAATCCTGAAAAGGAAAAGCCTGTTGCTTATGCAGTTTTTAGAAATTAATGAGCCTTAAATATAATATAGTAGTATATATACTAGATTTTTACAAAGGTCTGTGATTAGATGCTATTATCTAGCTTTATCATTTTATTTAACTAGGAATTCTCATTGAGAAGTTTAAAAGTGAGCCCTAGCCAAGAGATGGTCAAATAGCAATGCAAACATAACACGATACATTGCAGTAATCAGGCAGCAATATTTAGTATATTTTTGTATATATCATATTTTATTATATTTAGCATGTTATATTTATGTGTTTATCAGTCAGTTTAAGCAACTGCAGTAGCAGCTAGCAGCGACCATAACCATCAGTAAGTTTATAATAATAATAATTCAAAGAGAAAGGGTCCATAACCAGATACAGATTACATGTTAATACCAGGAAGAGATGGAGCCTTACTTCCGATGGCAAAAGCTAATACAATGAGGCTCTGGTTGAAGGAAAGCAAGTTCAGATAGAGTAAAATGGGCATCATTACAGCTTTTATAGAGTACTGGATGAAATTCTCTCAGACCACACTGTAATGTTTCCCATTAGACGTGTGACATTTAAAAAAATCTAAATTGTGATCACATCTAATCTTTTGTATGCCATTGCTTCATTAATCAAATGCTCCTTTTCTGATAGCACACAGAGAGAGAGAGAGAGAGAGAGAGAGAGAGAGAGAGAGAGAGAGAGAGAGAGAGAGAGAGAGAGAGAGAGAGAGAGAGAGAGAGAGAGAGAGAGAGAGAGAGAGAGAGAGAGAGAGAGAGAGAGAGAGAGAGAGAGAGAGAGAGAGAGAGAGAGAGAGAGAGAGAGAGAGAGAGAGAGAGAGAGAGAGAGAGAGAGAGAGAGAGAGAGAGAGAGAGAGAGAGAGAGAGACCTTGATGTTATGAACATAAATAACACTCTATCCCTGAAATGTGACTGAAGTTAGTTATATCTATAGATATATGATGTTCCTTTCTACTACTACCAATACCATCTGCTTCCAATCTGCTACTACACATTCATCTCACAGACAGTGTATTACAGCCAGATCAGGTCACTAAAATCTAATGATGGATTAGGTGTGATCACAGCATAGAAAAATGACAACTTGACTGGTCTGTATCATCAAATACATCTACTAAATAACATAATCTAACCTCAGTACACAGAAACCTTTTCCACACACAATTAGTTTGACTCTTTTCCTCTTGAATGAAAACCCTAATTCAGCAGCTTCACAATGCTGCTTCTCCTCCTGCTGCCTCGCACATACTACAGTGGAAAAGTGGAAGCTCCACAGCTTTGTCTGCTTACAACAGAATAAATAGACTTTGTTAACGCATTTGTTACTAATTCAGAATGCTTTCATACCCACACCCATAAAATTGGTCTGGGATTTTGATTACAACTTGTTATTTTTCATGTTTTTACATTTTTGATTTCTCATTCTCTCCGTGCGTGCGCACACACACACACACACACACACACACACACACACACACACACACACCAGTGCATGCATTGACATTGATGCTTTAAGTCTCCTAAGCAGTGAACACTTCTTACCACAGTTTTTTTCTGTTTTACTAGATTGAATGTATGAATCCCTTGGGGGATTAGGGCTGTGCTGTGTGTCTGTGTGCGTGTCTGGGTGTCAGGGTGTGTGTGTAGCTGGTGCTGTGACCATGATTGTGCTCATCTCTGTTCTGTAGGCTACTTGCCACTCTCTACTGAATAAAGCAACAGTAAAAGAAAAAAAGGAAAACAAAAAAGCAGTAAGTTTGGAGAATCTACTTTCCCTCAGACACTTTCCCCCCTATAGCAAAAAAAGCCTTTTTTTTGCATTTTATTTTATTTATTTATTTTAATTTCTTCATTTTTACAAATTTGGTTTTAATTTGTTGTTTCTTTGGAAATGTTTTATTCTTTTCTGTGTTAAACTGTGAACAACCCTCTCTTGAAAATCATTGTACTAATATCAGCATCATTTGATGTATTTTCAATTAACAGTTCCCAGGAAACTTTGGTTCTCACTCTTCTTGTCTTTCTGGACTCACTGTTTGCACTTCTTGAGACATTTTCTCAGAACATTTCATCTGCACTCAAATCATGTTGCTCCAGCTTATATGACTAACTTTTAATTAATCACCCCTCACACTCATTCACTAACACACACGCACACACACACACACACACACACACACACACACACACACACACACACACACACACACACACACACAGGTCTTCAGATGAAATATTCTGGTAAACTGGTCTCCATCTGTCATGGGTTGGATTCCTCAGCTGTATGGTCTTCTTTTCCCCACTATATATGAACAGCAATGTCCTTGAGTTTGAGTGTGATTTTCTACCAACCCCTTTTTTTTCCCCACTGCCTTCCCTCAGGACTGTGTCACTTGCACTCAAATATAGCTGATCAAGGACAGATTTGCCCTGATTTTGCTTAAATTCCTTTGCTTCATTCTTAGCACACTCCACTCTAATGTGGACTGCAGATCAAATTTCTGTCTTTCGCACTTCTCTAACCTCACAAATTCTCCACCTGAAAGTGGCATGAAGTGTAGTACAGTAAAATTACCTTCATACATCGGTTATGAATCTTCAGTGTTGATGTAAATTATGAAAACATTTGACTAGAGAAGTGGCTGTGATGTCAGTGAATCATTTTGCTTTGTCTTAAATGACTTAGAGAAATAACTAGAATTCCTCCACAGGTGATGTAATTTGCTGTTCAATGCTGTTTGATGTTTTTTCAATGGTATTTTAACCAATGAAAAATGTGGTCAGAGCTGACCTCCTAAATGACAAACAAAAACAAAGAACAAAAAGAGATAAAAAAAATCTACCAATTACACACTCAGAGAATCATTAAAATTATGCCAAATTGGATATAAACTGGATCCATAATGGAACTGGCTATTGGAACCCAACCCTATACAAGCTGGATTGTTCACAGACTTGCATGCTTTGTGGTCTACCTGGTTTTAAATCAATTAAAAAGTATATCCACTGGGGGGCAGATCAGGGCTGAATCATTCATGGTCAACATCAGAATATCATCTTTGAGGATATCAGATGCACAAAGTAAGCCTACATGGCAACACTCAAAGTGGTTACTGTATTATTAATGTTGGGATTATGGAAGTAGTAGCATTTGCAAGCTTTATAAGTTTGTCTTCAAAATGTTCTGCCTTCCCTGCAACCTTAACACACCACACACCAAAGGCTCTGAATGAAGCCAGGTTAGCCATCATTTATTGTCATCACAAATGCAGAGTTATGAGCAAGTATATCAAAAGCATTGGAGCATCTTTAATAAGTGGTTGTTCTTCATCCAAGACGTCATCACCTTCCTTATGTGCTTCATGTATTTTTGAGCATATATTGATGAAACAGCAGATAAAGTTTGCATTAGTTCACCTTGACATTAGCCTTGTTCCTGTAGCCCATACCCCTTTGAGTCCGTGCATGAGAGCCAAAAATGAGGACTCTTGTACTTTCCCTTAGAACAGAAGCGTTTTGCTTTATGGTGTTTCATTGAATCATTCAAACAATGTTGGCAACAATGTTAATGTTACACATATCTTTGCTTCAGCAAAACTTCAAAACCAGCTTTTGTTGTCTCCTTGTCTTTTCATTTCTATTAACTAAACATATTCATGCTTCTTTTGAATATATATAGATAGATGGATGGATGGATGGATGGATGGATGGATGGATGGATGGATGGATGGATGGATGACTTTATTAATTCCTGAAGGAAAACTAGGTCATCATAGCAGTCTGGTATATTTGAATACAATAAAAATACAATACAATAAAATACTGAGGTAGAAAAAATAAAAACACAGAATGGGACAAGGACATTTAAAAAACAGAAGATAAGTAAATAAGTAGATATGGTGCAGTGGCAAGATGATGGTAATGTTATTGTTAATCAAATCTATACAAATAAAATTTTATTTGTATAGCCCAAAGTCACAAAATACATTTTGCCTCTGAGGGCTTTACAATCTGTACAGGGAGTGACACCCTCTGTCCTTAGACCCTCGGTTCGAGTGAGGAAAAACTTGCCCACAAAAAACCCTTTTAACAGGGAAAAAAGGTGGAAGAAACCTCAGGAAGAGCCACAGAGGAGGGATCCCTCTCCCAGGACGGACAGACGTGCAATAGATGTCACGTGTACAGAACAAATCAACACAAACATATTGTATAATTACAATGAATGATAAAATGACAATGAATTACAATGAATGATAAAATGATTACAGTAGCAGTGGAACCTGTGATAGAGATAGAGAGAGACAGATGCACAGCAGCAGCAAATCATTAACTAAGTTACTATAAACTGTAATAGAGATGTGGTAACAATAATGACAGTAATAATATATGATACACATGTATAAATATATGTATATATTACACATTTTATACATGTGTACATATACATATATATCTGAATAGCAACAATAGGCACCTTAAATAGTGTTTAGGGAATATTGGGCTGTTTTTGTTTTGTTTTTTCTTCTTCTTTTTTATTTTAAAAAATGAGATATGTAGTAGGTGAACACAATTGAGGAACAGGGTTTCTTGATATATATCAGAAAAAATAGAATATAGCTGGTATTTGAATGGGTAAGTGAAAATTCACCCTAAAACATAAGATAAGACAGACTTTATTGATCCCACACTGAGAAAATTCACTTGTTACAGCAGCTCACAATATAAACTAAATAAAAATAAAAATACTATTACTAAATAAATAAATAGGGACGTCCTGGTGAAACAGCTGGTAGAGTGGGCTCCTCATGTCTGAAAGGCCTTCCTGCACCAACTCTGTTCTTGAGTATAAACAAAAAAGCTTTGGCTTTTTTTGAACAGGTCACCTATGTATCATGAAGTATGACAGAAAAAAAAAGGCAGTTCAAGTCCATGTTTGCACAAAATGCATGAAGACTGGTATCGAAAAAAACACAGCTGCTACTACTAGCTACTGCAATTGGCAGCCAACTACACAGTCCGTCTTATTTGGTTGTCAGTTAAGCAAATGCAACAACACAAAACATAGCAGCCAGCTAATATTACTTACTAATCCATCAGGAAGAAGCCAAGGTTGGGAAAAATTGAAAGGCAGTTCCAGATTTCCTTTTATCAGGCCACTTGCTTGCTCATTCTCTCCTTTTCTCATTTTAGCTACCTGTGTCAGAGTCTTCATAGGTCTCTTTCCCTCTACCATGATGTCTGTAAAATTTGCTTAACCCAGTTTCGTTGGCCATTCTGGTAGCTATTGTGGAACCACTCCCTGCTGGCTACCCTTGCCCTAGGCCTGAGCACTTCATCCTCCCAGTGGTTCAAAGCTTCTGTGTTAAAGGTGTACAGTAAACATTTCACTGGTGCTCCAAGCTGGGCAGTATGGATAATTAAGCTAACTAGCTAATGGCAGCTACAGTTAGCAGTATTTAGCAACAAGTGAAGTCATCAGGAAAGTCACTGAGAGTTGGAGGAAAACTAGAAAGCATTTTTTCTAAAATATGATCCAGTTTTACCAAAATCACTGACATGCAGACAGGTTACAAATTAAAGAAGAACCAGCATCAAGTGTTACAGGTGTTCAGTCACTATTGCCTGCCAGAACTGTTTCAATGTGCCTTGGCATTGATTCTACAAGAATCTGAACTATACTCGAGGTATAAACACCATTCTCCCAAAAGCGATTCATTTACTTGATATTTTGATGATGTTGGTGGAGAGTGCTTCTTAACACTTTGGTCCAAAATCTCCCATAGATGTTCAAGTCAAGTGGGCTTTATTCATCTCATTTCAACCCCAGTACACAGTGAAACAGCGTTTTGCCGAGTCACTGTAACACAATGATTGGATATTAGCACACTTTATGGTTACTGTTACTTAAGTTTCCGGCTGTCTAAATATTGTATTGTATTGTTAAATGCAGTTTATTATGTTTTATTCAACTGTCTGATTCTTGTAGTAGACACCATTTCATTCCGGCAGGTTGGCCAGGCACGCTGCATGATTCTTTGAACACTCGATCTGTGGTGACCTTGGGCAAATCACAACCATTTCCTTCTCTTGTAAAAGCACACCAGCAACTTGTATTTTCTTAAACAAGAAGACTTAGAAGAAAACAATAACACACATGCTGCACAATGGTGACATGCAGCCATTGTAAAAGTGTAAAACATACTATAACAGACTATAGCTTTTCTTGCTTTCTTGTTGTTGATTTAATCACAGACAGCAATAACAACCTCAGGAAGGACAAGAGTGAGAGTATGCAGTACTACAGTATAACCACTTTTGAAGTCAAAGTGGTGCACCAAAAATGTTTGTAACAGTAGGTACAGTAGGCTTAAGTTAGAGCAGAAGTTTGGACATGGATGTTTACAACAGACATTGGTAATATTTTGTATAGTCTGCCTTCATCATTTTCTCATCCCAGTAAGTTTGACTAACTTAAAGGTTTGTCTCAGATGTGTCTGATCATCATCGTCATAATGAGACTGCTTGGGTGTCCTGAGCCATTTGACTTTTTTTGTTTTTATTTATTTATTTGTGCAGTTTCGTGTCATTTAAGATCTTAGAATTATTAGTTAGTCATTTATTACATAAAGTATATTATCTTCACTGATATAAATGATGACAACAAACAAAAGCCAAACCAAATTTACATTTCAATAGATAGTTGGGGAACAAAGCATTACAGTACTCACCATTAATTGAGTGAATGGCTCTGGCAACAGATCGGATAATCTGCTTTGATTTTATTGACTGAATGCTTGATAAACGACAGACTGAACTCTCAGCAGCGCTGACCGTGTCTGATTCTGGAACTTATGATATTAAGTTTGTAACCCCTCTGGAATGTGTCACACACAGCCCTGATTTGCGTTAAAGCAAGATATGATGTACGTGTTGTGATATTTTATTCAATTGTTATCCACTACTTCACCCCACAACTCATTGCTCATCTGTCATTGTAGTCTCGCCTTCTTTTATGTGATGAGTTTCAATTTTCATTCTTTAACAACAGAGAGGAGTTGGTTGGGTTTCTTGACTTGCATTTCCCTTCTTTTTTTGGGGGGGGGCTGTAACTGCAGTCAGAACCTTTCTCACTCTTGTTACTGCCCAATATGAATTGAGATTGTGTCCAAGTCTCACTTCATGTTTTCCTCCACTGTTCTTCCTCTTGACATCTTTCACTGTTTTGGCAATGGCGCCCTTACACACATGGATACATGTACATTTTGTTATTCCCATCTTTCCCTCATTTGCTCTTTAATGTACTTGAATCCATTTTCAATATTTTTCCTTCTCTTTTGCTCAAACCTGGTTCCCTACTCAAACCTTTTCCTTCTGTTCTATCTGTTCCACATTTCCCCTATGTTTTCCACTCCTGTGTCTTCCCCTGCTCCCTCCATCATCCTTTACACAGGTGGTGAGTCAGCGGTTCCCACAGAACAGCATTGGTGCGGTGGGCAGTGCCATGTTTCTGCGCTTTGTCAACC
Source organism: Argyrosomus regius (assembly GCA_946959425.1). NCBI lineage: Eukaryota > Metazoa > Chordata > Actinopteri > Sciaenidae > Argyrosomus > Argyrosomus regius. The sequence goes on along the minus strand of CAMPSB010000314.1, from coordinate 247,501 downwards.
CAGCTATTGTGTCCCCCTATGAGACCGGCATCTTGGACAAGAAGCCGCTGCCCAGAATAGAACGGGGTCTCAAACTCATGTCCAAGGTAAGGCTGTTGAATATGAAGCTTTTGTATAGAGAACCTTGTGCTTCTCTAAACAGTTTCATCATAACCACATTGGCTGTATAGCTGTACATGATTATGACACAGCAAACTTGTGTCATAAGTTGTCATAGTTGTCAGCAAACTAAACTGTCTTTTTATTTAAGTTTTCAGGTTTTTTCAACAATAAAAAAAAAAAAAGATAAAAATCTATTCACAGAATATTATAAATGTGCAGATATACAACAGGATGAGGTAGTCCAAAAATAAATAAAGGCTCTGCGTTAATGTGATGCAGTATCAAATCAAATCAAATCAAATTTTATTTGTATAGCCCAAAGTCACATTTAACACATTTCACATTTAAAAAACAGAAGATAAGTAAATAAGTAGATATGGTGTAGTGGCAAGATGATGGTAATGTTATTGTTAATCAAATCAAATCAAATTTTATTTGTATAGCCCATAGTCACAAAATACATTTTGCCTCGGAGGGCTTTACAATCTGTACAGGAAGTGACACCCTCTGTCCTTAGACCCTCGGTTCGAGTGAGGAAAAACTTGCCCACAAAAAACCCTTTAACAGGGAAAAAAGGTGGAAGAAACCTCAGGAAGAGCCACAGAGGAGGGATCTCTCTCCCAGGACGGACAGATGTGCAATAGATGTCACGTGTACAGCACAAATCAACAGAGACATATTATACAATTACAATGAATGATAAAATGACAATGAATTACAATGAATGATAAAATGATTACAGTAGCAGTGGAACCTGTGATAGAGATAGAGAGACACAGAGACACAGATGCACAGCAGCAGCAAATCATTAACTAACTATAAACTGTAATGGAGATATGGTAACAATAATGACAGTAATAATATATGTAGTGGACGTCGTGCAGGACCACAGCAGCAGCCACGATCCATGAAAACCTGCTGGACGAGAGAGCACAGAAACTCCAGGGAAGAAGTTTAGTTAGTAACATGCATTAATGAGACATGTATGTTTACAGATGGTGGTGGTAATGGTGATAGAGAGAGAAAGAGAGAGTGTTTTCAGTAAAGGTAAATGTGACTGCATCTTCAACCAATACCGTGCCTGACTAGGCACAACCCTGAAAGAGACAGACAGAGACAGGGGGAGAGGGAGAGAGAGAGCGAGAGAGAGAGGGGAGGGAGGGGGGGGGGAGTCCACCGGCAGTTTAGTCCTATAGCAGCATAACTAAGGGATGACCTGAGCCAGCCCTAACTATAAGCTCTATCAAAAAGGAAAGTCTTAAGTCTACTCTTAAAAGTGTTGACTGTGTCTGCCTCCCGAACCCAAAATGGTAGTTTGTTCCACAGAAGAGGAGCTTGATAGCTGAAAGCTCTGGCTCCCAATCTACTTTTGGAAACTATAGGAACCACAAGGAACCCAGCATTCTGAGAGCGCAGTGTTCTAGAGGGGTAGTAAGGTATTATGAGCTCTTTTAGATATGATGGTGCCTGACCATGAAGGGCTTTGTATGTAAGGAGAAGAATTTTAAATTCTATTCTAGATTTAACAGGTAGCCAATGCAAGGAAGCCAAAATGGGAGAGATGTGATCTCTGATCTTGGTTCCTGTCAGAACACGTGCAGCAGCATTCTGAATTAGTTGCAAAGTCCTAAGAGACTTATTGGAGCAGCCTGAGAACAATGAGTTACAATAGTCCAGCCTAGAAGTAACAAATGCGTGGACTAGTTTTTCTGCATCCGCTTGAGATAAAATGTGTCTGATTTTGGCAATGTTACGTAAGTGGAAGAAAGCAGTCTTCGAAATTTGTTTTATGTGGACATTAAAGGACAAATTCTGATCAAAAATAACTCCAAGATTCTTTACGGTGGAGCTGGAGGCCAGGGTGATCCCATCTAGAGTAACTAAGTCTCTAGAAAGAGAGTTTCTGAGGTGTTTGGGTCCAATTACAAGAACTTCAGTTTTATCTGAATTTAACATCAGAAAATTGTAGGTCATCCAACTTTTTATATCCTTAAGGCATGCTTGGAGTTTAGTTAACTGATTGGTTTCATCAGGCTTGATCGATAAATATAATTGGGTGTCATCGGCATAACAATGAAAATTAATGGAGTGATTCCTAATAATGTTTCCTAGAGGAAGCATATATAAACTGAATAGAAGTGGTCCTAGTACAGAACCTTGTGGGACTCCGTGACAGACTTTGGTATGCATGGAGGATTCATTGTTGACGTGAACAAACTGAGATCTAAGAAATACGACTTAAACCAGCTTAGGGCGGTTCCTTTGATGCCAATTTGATGTTCCAGTCTCTGTAAAAGAATTTGATGGTCAATGGTGTCAAATGCGGCACTAAGATCTAACAGGACAAGTACAGAGATGAGTCCTTTGTCTGATGCCATTAGGAGGTCATTTGTAACTAAATTTGTGACTAGTGCGGTCTCTGTGCTATGATGCACAGAGAGAGGAGAAAGTCACACAGCTGATTGGCTACAGCTTTCTCAAGTATCTTAGAGAGAAAGGGAAGGTTTGATATCGGTCTGTAATTGGCTAAAACCTCTGGATCCAGAGTGGGCTTTTTAAGAAGAGGTTTAATTACAGCTACTTTAAAGGACTGTGGTACATATCCTGATAATAAAGACAGATTAATCATATCCAATAAAGAAGTGCTAACTAGAGGTAAAACATCCTTGAGCAGCCTGGTTGGGATGGGGTCTAAGAGACAGGTTGACGGCTTAGATGAGATGAGTATGTCTGTAGATGCTATGTTAATGTAACATGTTGGTCTGGATGGGGAGAGGAAGAGAGTCGGTGTCAGAGGGGGCTCTGGGCCTTGTTGTTAAGGCTAGCAGTGGACGGGAAAAAACTGTTCTTGTGGCATGAGGTTTTTAGTCCTGATGGACCGCAGCCTCCTACCAGAGGGGAATGTCTCAAAGAGTTTGTGTGGGAGGGATCAGCCACAATCTTTCCTGCACGCTTCAGAGTCCTGGAGGAGAACAGGTCCTGGAGCGACGGCAGATAACAGCCAATCACCTTCTCTGCAGACCAAATGTCTGCCCTTGTCCTTGGCAGTGGCAGTAGCGTACAAGATGGTGATGGAGGATGTGAGGATGAGGTGTAGAAGTGCACCATCATTGTTTTTGGCAGGTTGAATTTCTTCAGCTGCAGCAGGAAGCAAATCCTCAGTTGTGCTTTCTTAGTGAGAGAGCTGATGTTCAGCTCCCACTTGAGGTCCTGGGAGATGATGGTTCCCTTCTTGTAGGCAGACTTGTCACCGTCAGAGATGAGTCCGATGAGGGCTGGTGTTGGAGTTTCTCAGAGTACAGTCGTTTAGCCTCTTTCACTACCTTGCTAAACTTATACTTCACCTCTTCCCACTCCTGAAAGCCTCTTCCTTAGCCAACCTTAGCTGTCTGACTTTGTTTGTGAACCAGGGTTTGTCGTTGTTGTAACTTACCCTGGTGCATGATGGAACACAGCAGTCTTCACAGAAGCTGATGTTGATGATTCACACAGACAATGAGTTACATCCCATAGAATAAGTCCACCTTTCCCAGTATTTTGTATATCGCTCAGCCTGTAGTCTTAAGGAGAACAATTGTAATCCAGTCATTCCTCGATGGTAGATTTGTCTGCAGTCATAAGTCCAACTGGGATTTTACCCAGGTACAGTGTAACATAAGAAAAATCAGCTTCTAGTCCAAAGATTGTCCGTATTTCTCTAGCAAATTCTTGCCAGTATGGTTGGATAAGGGGGCAGGCACAGAATATATGAAAATAGTCTGCCATTGACTGTCCACACTGCCTTCAGCATTTATCCTGTCCCTGGAAATTTCAATTTTGGATTCACAAAAAATCTTATGTTGTTCCAGCAAAATTCTCACCAGGCTCTCGAGTTGGTGGTCCTAGCCTGACCCTCCCAAATATCTCTCCAGCCATCCTCAGTTATCTCCAGGCCAGACTCCATTTCTGCTCAACTTGGGAAGTACAATCGTTCCTGGAATTTTGTAGTTTTTTATCAATTGATGCATTAAATGTTCCTTGTATGGCCTTATATGCATAGCTAAATATACTGATCAAACTGGAGTCACTATTGTCTATTTATTTGATTTCCTTGTTGAAGTAGTCTCTGACTTGGAAATACCTGAACCTGTCTTCTCTTCCCAGTCTGTATGATTCTGAATAATAGACTCTAGGCCATCCTTACCAGCTATAGTGCAGTAGGCGGTTATACCATTGCATGGCCACTGCCTGAATGGCATATCTAGACCCAATGATATAAACTCTGAATTATATGCCTTATATGCATTTCAATATTTTTGCATGTTTCTCAAGTTTACATGTATTGAACCACATCTTAAGGGCAGCCCTGGTCCAGTGGTTTAGTTTATCCAGGTAAGGGTCATGGTGCTGGCAGTTATCTAATAATTACTGTGCTGGTGCTTCAGATTGCACTAAATCCAAATCTTTCCATTTGGCTGAGTAGTTCGGAGAACACCAGTATACTAGAGGTCTAAGCTGGGCAGCAATGTAATAGTCCTCCATTGATGGGAGACTCTCTGTCCGCCCTCATCTATGGGTAACTGCAGAATTTTATATTTAATTCAGGGCCTCCTACTGATTCTGTTCCATTCCCTAAAATCTTTAAGGGGGGCCTCAACGGGAAGTGACTGGAATAGGTACAGAAGCCATGGAAGGACATTCATTTTTATCGTTTCAATTCCATTAGACATGTCTAGGGGCAGTATAGTCCATCTATCAAGATCTGCTTTGATTGTCTTAATAACTGGGTCGTAATTAATTTTGTATATTTTGGAGATGTCTTTTGGGATCCAAACTCCCAGATATTTAATAGCAGATGTGTCCCATTTAAAAATCAAACCTGCTTTTCATGTCAGCATTTGGTATGAGGTTATAAGAGAGTATCTAGGACTTATGTGTATTCAATTTATACCCAGAATATGTCTGGGTATTTGTCAAAGTGAGCAATCTATGAACAGACTTATCTTTTATTCATTATCTCCAATTAAAATCCCCTTAATCTCTGGGTCCTCCCTTATTGCCTGAGCTAGGGGCTCTATGAAGGGCGGGGCTAAGTGGGCAACCTTGACGGCATCCTCTCTCTAGCTTCATGGGTTGTTTTAGGTGCTCATTGATTCTTATTCTAGCAGTGGGATTTGAATACAGTGAAGCCAAAACATTGCAGCACTGATCAGCATTGCACTAATATTTTCCTTGACCACATAGTCTACCACATGGTGTGTTCGTCTGAGTGTTCTCGGACAAACCCCATTTGGTCTGGGTCTGGATCAGTTCAGAGACAATGTGTTCAATCCTTTTGGCCATAATTGAGGCAAATGGCTTATAGTCTGTATTCAAAATAGATATTGGCCTATATGAACTACACTCTCCCTTATCCTTGCGTTCTTTAGGAATTATTGATATTACTGCCTCGCTCCAAAATTGGGGCATCTGGCCTTCCCTAAGAGTGTGGTTAAAGCATCTAAGGAGCAGTGGCATCAATTCAGGCTTGAAGGTTTTATACCATTCACTGACAAACCCGTGTGACCACTCCCTTCTTATGCCCAGATTTGTGAGAGGAATAAATTGGGTTCATAAACCCCATCTTTTTTAATTTTTCATGTTCTGAGTTGGAGAGATGGGTCCCTTGCTTTATACTGTATCTGTTGGGTAGTTGTGGTCAAAATAAACTCTTATGTCTTTGTAAAGGACCTCCTTATTCTTCCAAGCAAATGACAGGATCTGTTCTTTAGTTTTATACTCCTGAAAGTTAATTACTATGGACCTCGGCAGAGCATCACAAGGTGGTCGTGAGCCCAGAGCTCTGTGGCAGCGCTGTATTTTCAGAATGAGCTTGTCCGACAGCCAGCTCTGACATCAGAAATTTGACCACAAAGTTCGTCATATTATTTTCTTCCTCACCTTCAGGGACTCCATAAATGCGGATATTGTTTCGCCGTTTTGTTTGCATGGATTCTTTTTTCTACTTCATATGTCAGAGCGATTCTTCGAGGTTGAGGTTGCACTCCTCCAGGTCAGTATTGCACTGTTCGGCTTCCTCGACTCGTGTTGTTGTGTTTTTCACATATGCCCCCTGATATCTCCCTCTTCACGTCCTCTCTATGTAGACCAAAATGACTTCAACTCAATCTTTACGTTGGAAAGAATCGCCTTAATCTCTGTGTGAATACTAGCTAGTAGGCTAGCTTCAGTGGGGTCAACTCCAGCAGCGCTGGGCAACTTAGCATTAGCGTTGTCGTCGCTCTCCGTGGCTACTTTCTCGTATTTTCCAGATCTTGTGGTCATTTTACTTTTAGCTTTACTGGTTTTGTCCCCTTCCATAACGAACAGCTGTACTACCGCACTTGAATCTGGGGAAATAATCAGAGTGAGAGGGAGAGTATTCAGTCAGCTTGCTATCTTCCCTACATGCAAACTGGAAGTTGGTTCCAGGCTCCCTTTTACACATTTCCAAATGCAAAATACTCTTTACTATGGCTTGGCTAAATACTTGGTGGTTATTATTAAACCATCATTGTGTAGAAATTGGTATTTTTGCAATTTAGGACCCCTGTTGGTGTGCAATACCACTGTCATAAATATAGGCTGTTATACATGTATGTATGTGTATGTATTTATTATGAACAACAGCCAAACATCAAGCAAGTGCAACAACACAAGACATAGCAGCCAGCTAACAGGCAAGAAGCCCAGCTCAGCGCCTGTCATTTAGCCTTTTATTTCATGAAGCTCTCGCCAATGACTAAAAGTCAGTCCCAGATTTACTCTTGTCTGGCAACCTTTGTCTAGGTCACTTTCTCATTTTCTCTCTTAGTTTCCTTTGTCAACGCCCCCTCCCACTGAAGACTTCCTCTTCCTTGTGGCCAAAAAAGACCTGTGGTACAAACACTAACACTCCCTTGGTGCTCTGAGCTCACAGTCTGGGGAGCCCAACTCACAAACTGAGCTAACTTTAGCTAACAGCAGCTACAGTTGACAGCAGTTTATTTTACTGTCCATCAAAAAAACTGAGAGAGTTGAGGTGAAGCAGCTGGTGTGTGACTTAGTGCTGCAAAGCGTTACGTACCTCCTGCAGGTGATAGTAGCACAAAGTTACATCATGCAGAAACTGGTAGGGTTGCACAGTGAGAGTGACAGAGGCACCATTCACCTGATTACACATCAATATAGCATAATAAACCAATGCATTTTTTTAATGAGCTGCTACAAATTACTGACCGAGGAACTTTGCAGCTATTTGCTGCAGCTGTGGCTAAACAGCAAGGTGAACTATGGACTGTATTATAACTTTATGAACTGTCTCTGTGCCAGCTTGACACCGTAATCTGTTTTACTCTCTCTTCAGTGGTGCACCAAGGTAGCTCCACTAGAAAGTTCTACTTGAAGTGTACAAATATTTTTGGCTCATTATGATGCTGTGGCAGGCTACCACTTTGTAAGCAATTAATGTAAAATGCTGCTTGAGTATTGAGTAGTCATTAATACATTATGCCTGAGTACTCATGGGTCGACCACACCAATCTTGGTAATCAGCCTTAACCTTTGATCTTGATTTTGATTTTGACTTTAGCTTAACACCTGTACTGTACAGTACTGTTATAACACTAACGTGCTGACAAACTCTGTGGACAGATAGATATACAACACCTTTCGTTTTGCCTTGATGACGTACACACAGACTCACAAGGTGAAAACAAAACCAGGCCAGCTATTGGTGTTGTGGCTGGTAACTCAGTTGACTTGAGTAATGTCAGTTACTACTTCAACTAGCGGTGGATTGTTTTTAATATTTCTGTTGTTTATTCCTGTCTTTCCCTTCAGATCCTGCAGAGCATTGCAAACCATGTCTTGTTTACAAAAGAAGAGCACATGAGGCCTTTTAATGACTTTGTGAAGAGCAACTTTGATTCAGCCAGGAGGTAAGACACTCATTCAGTCTCAAAACAGAACAGAAATCCCCTTCAGTCTGTTTTCTTCCCATTCAACAGATGATAAATGTTTGTTTGTGTAACTTTGGTTAAAATGACTTGTTTAAAAAACTATCCAAATTATAGCTTGGTTACAGTTATTGCTTGATTTGAAAGAATTCAAACTAGAAGTTGTTGTGGCTTCAATGATATTGACCCATGACACTGTTTAACCAAAGCCACTGTGCATACCTTTTCAGTTAGTTAATGACAGCTTATTGTGATAATTAGTAAATCACACCAGCATTTAATTATTAATGTGTCATAAATGTCAGCTGCCTTGACATGACTATATATACATATGACTTTTTACTGCATCATGCAGCTTTCTTGTGTGATTCTGCTGCCACATGTCTCATTTGACCCACTTCTGCGACATTTTTGGGTGTTGGTTCTTATTAGGAAGTACCTTATTTTAGTGCCCCCCAAAGCTTGTTACCTTGCTTTTTGACAGCTGCTAAAGTATCCTATAGACCTGCAATTAAAACATATGTTTGATTACTGTTTCCCATAGCCCGAGGCGATGTCCTCAAATGTCTTGTTTTGTCGACCAACCAAACATATTCGGTTTACGATCATCAAGCGCTAAAGAAACCAGAAAATATTTCATATTTGAGGAGCTGAAATCTTTCTAATGTTAAAAAACCTATGACTGACTAGCCGACAACTACTCAGTGATTTGTTGCAGTGCTAGTATCCTGTGAACAACATGATATGCAGAAAACAGAAACCCTCTGAATGACAACATTGCTCTACAGCACCAATGATGTACAAAACTCCTGCAAAGTATCTTTGACTATAGCAGTGAAGTGCCTCTCTCTGTGTTTACTCTGCTCACCTTACCACAGATTTTTCTTGGACATAGCATCTGATTCTCCACCTAGTGACTCTGTCAACCACAGTCTGTCCTTTATCAGTGATGGCAATGTGCTGGCACTACACCGCCTGCTATGGAACAACCAGGAGAGAATTGGCCAATACCTCTCCAGTAACAGGTCAGAACAGATTATTTGGTGAAGCACAATGTTCTTGTGTGCTATTATATAATCTCAGCACTGAACTAGTATAAACATCACCTCATTATGATCTGATTTTCAGGGACCACAAGGCTGTAGGCAGGCGACCTTTTGACAAGATGGCAACCCTGCTGGCCTACCTGGGACCTCCGGAACACAAACCTGTGGCTGACACACACTGGTCTAGTCTCAACCTGACCAGCTCCAAGTTTGAGGAGTTCATGACCAGGTACGATTCCTCCCAGCCTCTAACATAATCTCGATTTCGATTTCTTCGCCATAGAAATACAAGGTTTCAGGGAGGGACATTATGACGCTACTGTTGCTGTCCCCATACAGCTAACTGTAGCTCACCTGTTACAGGTAACTCCAAGCACTTAGCCCTGCTAGCATTAGTAAGGTGGTTAGCTTAGTTTTCCAAAACTCACTCACCATGGTGTTGTGGAAGCATAATGCATCAGCTGGGCATGCCAACTACAACATTACTTAAGCTCATTCTAGCAGAAAGACCCGCATCACTGGACTGTGTGTGTGGAGCAAAGATATCGGTTATGGATACTCACCTGGTATGTGTAGCCTGCCTTAGCTCAGCCCAGCTCGTGTGAACACTACAGCCGCTTTACTTTCAAGAGCCTCTGCCGCAGGTTGTCACGCCAGGCAAACCTTGGCATTCTGGACCTGCTGTAAACGACAGCGGCAGGCCCGATGAAGTAGGATATCTCGGCCATGCCAGACTCGAGCTGGGTTGACACTCCTTTACCCGAGGGGTTTGAGGATTGCCTGTCAGCTGGTAATTTCGGCTCACTCTTGGAAATTGACAAGCAATCTGAAAATTTGTTAAATTTCATTTAACAAATTTCATTTAACATTTTTCATCATAACAAAAGTTATCTCATGACTTTCCATACAGAGCAGGTCTAGACCGCACTTGGCGATGGTGGCAAGGAAAAACTTTCTTTTAACAGGCAGAAACCCTGGGCAGAGAGAGAGGGAGGGGGGTTTAGATAGATAAATAGGGAGACCGAGACAGAGGCTGAGACCTATAGCAGTATAACTAAGTGTAGCCAATGCAAAGAAGCCAAAATGGGAGAAATATGATCTCTGATCTTGGTTCCTGTCAGTACACGTGCAGCAGATGGAAAAGGAAGCATATATAAGCTGAATAGAAGTGGTCCAAGCCCAGAACCTTGTGGAACTCCGTGACTGACTTTGGTGTGCATGGAGGATTCATCATTAACATGAATGAACTGAGACAGATCTGAAAAAATAAGACTCAAACCAGCTTAGGGCGGTTCCTTTAATGCCAATTAGATGTTCAAGTCTTTGTAAAAGAATTTGATGGTCAGTGGTGGCAAATGCAGCACTGAGATCTAACAAGAGAAAGAAATCATTTGTCTGGTGTCATTAGAAGGTCATTTGTAACTTTCACTAGCTTCTTTTTCAGAGGTGCAATAGAGTCGAGGGTTGTTCGTAATTAACCTGCAGTACTATCAACAAGATGATCTATTTCGCAGGGGATAAAGGTAGCAAACAAGGACCTGATATTCAAGAGTCCATATTTAATCCTCCACTGTTGGAGATGTTGATTTAATTTGCATTAAGTTTTTAAGCTATTGAAGAACCAGGGTTACCTTTGTAACTTAGTTTTAAACCTCACCTCCTACCTCATAAGCTGCATTAAGGATCATGCATTCATGATCTTTTAATTTCTCTGTCATTTCCCAAACATTTGCTGTTACAGCAGAGCCTGCTGACTCCAAGACTTTTTGTCTAAATAACAAAAATCTGGATTCCATTCCAAGTAAATAACAATAATACAAATCAATTTGGGGTGTTTTTCTGTAGCCTTTTCTTTCTAATTACACTCTTTGTGAAATGAAAACTGCAGGCGAATGAACTGCTTAACGCTGTGGCTCTTAAGTTTTACTGTTGCAGTTGTCACAGATGACAGAACTGTTTCTACCACTGTCATTGTAAGTTCTCTAAAATTGACTTCCTGAGTTTAGTTTCCTCTTTCGTTTGTTAAAGTAGCAACTACCATTACTTCATGCTGAACAAACACCAAGGTGTTTTGTAGCTGCTGTTTTTCTTCTTTTTGTTTTCATTTCTTTTCTTTTTAGGGTTATTACAAATCTAAAACATGATTCAACATTTTCTAATGACATTCAAAGCCAAAAGGGTATCTATAACTGAAAACAACATTTCTAAGAATCTAGCTTGATTCTGTGAATCTAGCTTGTGATTCATCAGATCCAGACACATTTCCCTACTTTGGAAGTAGAATATAGAATCCAATATAATCTTACTCTAATACAACCTAATATCAAATGAAAAAAAGGAGTGACTGATCCTCATCTGTCTTTGTTCTGTAGGCACCAGGTCCATGAGAAGGAGGAATTTAAAGCCTTAAAGACCCTCAATATCTTCTACCAGGCAGGAACATCCAAGACCGGCAACCCAGTGTTTTACTACGTGGCTCGCAGGTAGGATCTGGAAGTTCATGTTACTTCTAAAACAAAAAAAACAAAAAACAAACTGTTGCTAAATTTCTCTTTAGAGGAAAAAAATAGGATTTCCTCATTTTTAGGACTTGAGCAAGACCCGTTTAAACCTTGTTTGTGTCTTTGCACTCCAAATATAAATACATTTATAAAAGTAATCAAGGCAACATATACTGTACACAGTGACAAGAAATGTAGAACTCTGGTACTCTGTAATGCAGTAAGATGCAATAGTGGGGTGTAAGGTCTAATATATTAAATTATTATTAAAAACCTCATTCAATATAATGTAGTCCAATACAGTAACACCATAGCAGTCTGTACAGCATCAGAACCTACTATTGGGTCAATTGTAGTTACTTGTGTAATCCATCAGTGCAAATGCACTCCATCAATGTATGTCCACAAAATGTGCTTGCTTTTTAAACTGAAAGGCTCAGATTATTATTATAAGAATATGACAACATTATGGAAAGGACCCTAAAAATATGTATCTTTTTATTAAAGAGCATGATACTTTTTGTGTAACCAGAAACAGCCATGATATTACTCTGTTCAAAGTCAACAGCCTTCATCAGGAAAAAAAAATGTCAGCCAGAACACAGGAGTTGCTCGTCTACCATTGCCTTGTTCAGTTAGTTTGTTTGTGTCATTGTGTGACTTAGGTGTTTTTAAAGATTATTTTTTTGGCCTTTTCAAGCTTTATTTGATAGAGACAGCTGAAGAGTCACAGGAATGTGGGGAGAGAGAGATGGGGAGAGAGAGAGATGGGGAATGACATGCGGGAAAGAGCCACAGGTCTGATTCGAACCCTGGGCTTCCACAGCAAGGACTGAGCCTTCGCACATGGGGCTGCTGCTCTACCAACTGAGCTAAACGCCGCCCCAGGTGTTTTAACATATTAGTTTGAACTCACCAGAGTGGCAAAAACAAGCAGTTCAAGTGGACGCACATTGATGGTACGCAATTGCCCCAAAGCATTACACTCTGCAGCCGGTTTTTCGGCTGTTGGCTGTAGCACTTGTTGAAGAAATCATCGAGTCCAGTTCAGATGTTTGCTGTGGTGGTGTGTGCAAGAATACACATTTGGCATGGGCAAAAGGTTTGAGACCTAAACAATGGGGTTGGGGTGATAACTAGACATTTTTTGTTTACTCAATTAGTAAGTCTACACTGCCCCCAGTGTGTATTACCTTGATCAAGATCAATGCTCATCAACACTGAATCAAGGTAAAATTAAAATGAACAAAGAATACAACAAATGAGAAAAATGTAAAATTTAAAACAAACAAAAACAAGAGAAAATTCAGCTTTTCAGTCATAATCAATTACAACAAAATTCAAAATTTTCTTCCATTTGTGAACAGGTTGAGTTGTAGTGGTGTACATAACTCGAGTGGTTGATTCAAAGTGGTTTAAAAGAGTCTTGAGACAAACAATCAAAATGCTTATAACAACAGGACAACAGAACCAAGCAGGACAATTACAAAAAATAAATAACCAATGTCTCTAACTTTTCCTTAAAAGTCAAACAAACCAATCAGTTTTGAAGACAGCACAATTTTCTCCTTGAGAGGCCAGTAGGAAATCTAATCATGGTTTCGTAAAGCCATCATTGTTACTGTCTGTTGTCTATTTCATGTCTTTTGTGGTGGAAATTGCAAGATCTTAAACTGCTTGGAAAAAGTTTCTTATATGATCTAAGATTACCATGACTCCATAAGATGGAATGAGGGTACTGAAAATTATGTCCATAGTGTTTGTGTGTGTGTGTGCATGTGTGTGCATGCGTGTGTGTTTCTTAAGCGACAGCCTCTATTGCTGTAAAGTGAAGCCTGTGTGCCAAAATAGCAGTGGTTAGACAACTACTTGAATCTTGCTACAGAACATGTCAACCTCCATATTCAGATGCTCAACCTTACAGCAAAACAATTTTACAGAAACATGCTTACAACTTGGTAAAATAATTACTTTGGTCACTGTAGCAATTTCCTGTTTAACTGTACTGAGGGTGTATTTTATAGAACTTAATTCATGTTATATTAAGGCTTAAGGCTCAACATAATCAACAGCATGACTGTTTTGATTAACAGATAGGTGTTGTTACGAATGGCTTGTTTGAGCACTCAGTTATTGTTCAGTCCACTTCAGGTCCACAGCGATTCTTGTCTTAGCCCATGTTTAGAGTGGTCAGGAGGTGGTAGAGGCCAAACTGCCAAGATGACGAGGGTCAGAGCCAACACAATGACCTCCACAACGGCTCTTCAGAAACCTGTGGGGACGCAGATATGACATCCATTCATTATACTGTCCATGGTATACCAGTTTCCTGGTATAGTAAGTGGCACAGAGAGGATTGGCATAGTTGGTATCACTTCACTCGGACCACATATTCCAGACCATCATTTTGAAAATGTCCATTATGCTTTTGTGCCCCAAACCCAGTATACCCATTTGGGTACTGGTATAGAGCAATGATTCATCTTCTGGACTCAACAATTAAATTCTCTGATGAAATGACTGTGAAGTCACATTGCATGTTCCTTGGTGAAAGGTTCTCTTTTATCTTCAACATGCCATTTTAATGTTTTTGGAACAATTCAAATGGTAACAGGGTTAGGAGTGTTGCGATAAGAGCAGTTGGCATGGAGTTGTTTGCAGAATGATTGTCCCGTGTGTAAAGACAGGGAACAAGTACAATGTCCATAGGTGGCACTGAAGTTTAAAGTGTCACAGGGGTTTATGGGCAAAGCCATCAATAAGAGTCAATTTCCTCGTATCATCTTTCATGGTATCTGGAGGTTGTGGTGTCTGAGGATTTTTCTTACGAATAATTCGGTTGTTGCTCTGCTCCTCTGATGTAGTTGTCCAACATCTTCTTCTGGGCCTCTGGGCCTGCGTTGTCCTTCTGCTCCTCTGATGACTGTGGTTGTCTGACATCTTCTTCTGGGCCTTTGAGCCTGCGTTGTCATTAGAGGAGGAGATCTTTCCTGGAGAGGTGACCAACATCCTATGACTCCGTTGGTGATGAGTAGGAATGTGCAATATGTCATCGTTTACTTCAAAAACATTCCCCACGGTAAGAATATGTCATCCCACGATAAAAACGATAAATTCCCATTGATGACGTATATATGTGCGCGACACACTCGCAGCCCAACACGCATTATTGACAAACAGGCAGAGCAGATACGCCGGGCAGTGAGGAGCTGTTTCCTCACGCTCCAGCCGCCAGTCAGACACTCAGATCGGTCAAACCTCCACAGACAGCCTGAAATGTCTCTGAAGCAGAGACTATCCAGGTGGATTCATGGACTAAACTCTGATAATCAAGAGAGAGAGAGAGAGAGAGCTTTGGTAGAGAGACATAGAGTAACAACACAGAGAGCGAGCGCTGGCCTCGATAAAGCTAAAGTCATTAATCAGAGAAATAAAACGTTATTTCCTGATTGTTTCACAGCGGTTACTTTCAGCAGGTATAGACACGCCCACAGCAACCCACCTCAGCTCCCCTAGCCTTTATTATTTTGGTGATAGATTTATATTCAAAAAAATTAGGCTGAATTGGTGTTTATTTCGTAATTTTTATCGTTTACCGTGATAAATACCAGAAATTATCGGGATAAATTTTTTAGTCCATATCGCCCATCCCTAGTGATGAGGAAGAGGACTCACAGGATGAAGAGTGAAGACCCACAGGATGAAGAAGGAAGACCCAAAGTGTGACAAGGGGTCTTGTCGATCTCTGGTGAAGGAGACGTTTTCTTCCATGGATGTGTGGATCCAAATGGAGTGGTCTTCACAGTCACCTGTCATGTTGGTGGTCAGCAGGACGTATTGGTGTTTTGGACCAATGTGGCTTTCAGGCGTTCTTCCTTCAGAACTCTCTGATGCAGACTCAGTTCCCTAGATGGATGTTGTGGCACAGTTTGTCAGTAGGAGAAGACTGGACAGCTTTTACTTGTCTGTGGAACAGCTGAACAGCAGAGGTTAGAGCCGAACAAAAACATTATGGCCTCAACCGTTGCATGGAGATCCATATTCTTCATGCATAGCACTGAGTTGCTTGATATAGTTATTGGAGTTTGCGCTCCCTGGTGGGTGCGGAACTCATTGACATTAAGGCCAGAAGTAACAGCATCATCTATTTCAGGCTTCTGTCTGAGTTGATGCTCTGTGGAATGTTGAAACTGGGAACAATGTCTTTCAGCAGGCATTTTCCTTGGAAACAGTGTCAGTTTTCTTGCAATTCCTGGCTTCATGCCAGTTTCACAAAAAACACATCTATACATACAAGAATTTTGTCATATCAGTCACATTTTTGCATATAGATAAAATCCATTTGCATTGTTTCAAAAGGTTCCTGTGGGGAAGGATGTGTCGACACTATTGTCTGTACTGTTGTACCCGGGTTATATTATTGACAAATTAAGTATATATACATATATTTTTTTACACTACCATTGTGAATAGGTTGGAAATCCTGGAGCATACCAGTCTTTCAACATTATTATTATTAGCTATGTGACATGTGAGCTAGCCACGGGTACAGATGTTTGGGAGCCACAATGTAGCCGTCACTGTGGACCCACAGGTTATTTACAAATTTACGGCCATGAGAAAGCCACGACCATTGTTCCTTTTCATCAGCAGCCTCCTGTAAAAGGCCACGTCATTAGGAGAAGCAAAGTCGTTAGCAGGTATAGGATAGAACATAGACAGAAGAGACAATTCTAGCATTTCCCTTGGCTGCATGGTCAACCAAGGCATTGCCTGAAAAGACAGGGTCATTGGATTTGAAGTTAGCACCAGACTTAACAGCAGCAATAGGTGATGGTGGTTGGCATGCACCTAACAGTTCACCAAGCTAACAGTGTTTTGTCATTTTTAATGGGTGTCCCAGAGGACGTAATAATCCTCAGTTTGCTCATATTGTTAAATTAACAATCAATGCAGACACTGAAAATACATGGATACATATATGCATATATGGAATCTGTTATAATATGAACAGTTTTACCTTTTGCTGGTGATCAGTTCTCATTGGTGCATATATCTCAGCTACTTGGGCGGAGCTTGAGGATGGCAGGGCAATGCTTTTAATAATTGAAAAATGGTTACAAATTGCATACCCTGCTTATGGCACCCCATTCTGTCTATAAGTAGAGCTATCAGTTTTAGAAAACAAAATCAGAGTTGTGAGCGAAGATTCTGTAGTGTCAGGGTAAGGTTTAGAGGAACATGTAATGACATGAGGTTATGGGGATCACATTATTCTCTGTAGGTACCACTGTAGCAGGGCAAAGAATTTAACTTTTTGTGTGTGGCATGCTAAGAGACTGTTAGAACATATTTTCCTGTCTCGTCCCTGTTAAGTTTATCGTTATTTATATAGTTATGTATATTTATTTATAGACATGATGAAAGTCCTCTTTCTACAGGGTCTAATGTCTGTAAGAACAGTTGAAGAGTTATTGTTCTGGGTGAGAACAGATAGATAAACCCACATTTCTCATATATCATGTTCAAAAGGTTTGAAAGATTGGTCATAGTTTAGTCTATAGACTAAAAGAACAGAAAAGAATGCATTGCAGAGAATAAGGCTGCTAACACCGCTGATGTGTTATCTAGGGTTGTCTAGAAATGCGAGATCTGGTGTATAATAGTACACTAATTTAGATGACAAGTAGGCATATAGAAATACCTTTAACCTGTCGATTAAAACTAGTTAATGTATCTTTAAAACAAACTCTGTTTGCTTTTCCAATTTAATAGGAAGAGCCTAGATCAAATATGTTGGCCTTTCTGCTGGAGGTGCCATAGACAGGTTAGGCTTTGACTGGGTCGCTGCAAATTGCAATTTAGAAATTTTCTCACCAAAATTTGGCTCACCAACTGAAGAATTTTCCAGTGGTTTTGTTTCAGGAAAGTGTCTTTGTCCAAGGTGTAAATGGTAAATGGACTGTACTTATATAACACCTTTCCAGTCTTCCGACCACTCAAAGTGCTTTACAGTACGTATCTCATTCACCCATTCATACACTGATGGCATTGGCTGCCATGCAAGGTGCCAACTGCTCATCAGTTTGAGGAGCTAACCATTCATACACATTCACACACCGATGGCACAGCCTTCGTGAGCAATTTGGGGTTCAGTATCTTGCCCAAGGACACTTCGACATGCAGACTGGAGGGGATCGAACCTGGGATCGAACCGCCGATCTTCTGATTAGTGGACGATCCGAGCCACAGTCCTGAGGTGTAAATGACTTCTAGTCCCACAGCTTGGTTTGAACTTCCTTCTCCTGAGTGTTCCTCTGCCATTTATCCTCCTTGCTCTGCCTGTGTAGTGAGACACTTCAAAAACCATTACATTTTGACCCACAAACAATACTCAACAATACAACAATACTCTTTTTGTAACCTCAGATTGTCATTTCATCAAATTAACCCTCTAAGATTAAAAGAATAGAAGGCATTCCCTTCCACAAAAGTAACCGACAGACACACATGAAATGACAAACATCAACAAAAATGACAAAACAGTTCTACAAATTAAATCTTTTGATTTAATCTTTTGTTTTGTTGCTTCTGGAAGACTTTTTAGGGTTTTTTATGTTTTGTTCTAGTTATTGCACTGTTTTAACTCTGTGTTGTGTTTTTTTAAATTTGTTGTGCTTTAACTTCTTATATTGATCTGTAAGCAAAGCTTTTTGAGATTCTGCATTACAGCGCCTACTTTCATCTCTCCAAAGTCTGAGAGAATGTAAGAACTTGTTTCGATCTGGATGAGAACTTAATCTCTCCTTCAGATTTTCAAATCTGATCTGGTCGAATGACTCGTTTTGGGGAAATTTGAGAAGACCATTTTCATTATTATCACACATGTACTTCACAGGACCGGCAAATCCAATCTCAGACCTTCTACTAAAATAACTTCCCTTTGTCCTTTCAAATGATCCCTCCACACGCTTTCATAAACACTTACTCATACCCACAAATCACTTGCCAATTCTTTCAATCAACATTCTATTCAGAAGACACAAGTCATTCCTATTCGCGTAAGGAGAGTAAATCAGATCCCTACAGAAATGAAATATATCCCTAAGTTTTCCCACCAGCTGCTTTTCCATCAGGCCCCAGGCCTCTAGTGCCTCATTATCTTTAGTGTTCTCTTGGCACTCTCTGGACGTCTCTTCTAGTGTTCCCAACACTACACCCGGGACGACTACAGTGTTCGAAATCACAGATTTTTAGTCACAAATCATACGTTGACTTCCAAAGAAAATAGAATCACAGAACTCATATATACCTGGTCTTTCACAAGATTCAACTATCTGGTCTTTTCTATTTTCTGTAGTCCTAGCCAAGACCTTAATGTTACACCATTAGAAGAGCAAGGCCAGGAAGAGGCAAACAATTTCAACCAAGACAGATTCTTTGATTTTGAAAATGCAACCATTCCTAAACATACCAACCAGGGCAGAACTAATTCACAGCCACACAGCAAACTTACATAAAATCGGATGGCGTCAACTTCTTTGGGACTCCAGCCTCACAGGCCTCCAACAACACACAGCAACAGGAATTGGGTTTTCAAAAGGGCCCCTTACCTCTTAGTTTAATTTGGATTCTCAGGTCGCTGGTGTGTTCTTGGTCTGCAAAGAGGAGTCTCAGTGGAAGTGTGTTGCCATCCGGGTCACGGCACCAAATTGTCGAAGAAATCATCAAGTCCAGTTGAGATGTTTGCTGTGGAGGTGTGTGTTTATTAAAAAGCATGCCGGCGCACTGGTGAACTGACAGTCACAGAACCTATCTGAGCCAGTGAGTTGACCCAGAGCAAATGAAGGGAAACACTTTTATACAGAAAACAGCCATGGTTACTATGTAAATAGGGATGGAACAAAAGGTGAGGGAGGCCAGGGAAGGTAAAGGGGTTGGGCAACAAAGAGTAGAAGGAAAGGAGGGGGTAGGTGACATAGGGTATGGGGGGCAGTCCTGGAGGTTGGAGCCAGCCAGGCAAAATGGCAAGAATACACATTTGGCATGGGCAAAAGGTTTGAGACCTAAACAATGGGGTTGGGGTGATTCCTAGACGTTATTTGATTACCCAGTTAGCAAGTCTACACTGCCCCTAATGTGTATTACCTTGATCAAGGGACCAGCCCAGTAGGGGTTACAGGTTGGGCCCAGACGGACCCTGTACTTGGCTTCAAGTGTTCTATATGTCAGGATGTATTTTCTTCATCACACTCAATACGGAATCAATTTCAAAAAATGTTGATCCCATTACTCACTTAGAGACAAAACAATTGGAAAATAGGTTCCATCTTGAAAAATACATAAGTGTCCCTTTTAAATCAACCCTTCAACCCCCAAGGCTTAACCTTAACCTCATGTCATGGCTGGAATTCTCACTAAGCTTTAAGTACAGAGCAGGGAAATGTCTTCTGTTAAATGCACCTAATCTTATTTCTTGTATTGTTTTCTATTCAGGTACACAAATCGTTGGCCCATCAAAGATGTAGACAAGTGTGCCTAGGGAGTTTTTTTTATAAGGCCTCAGCGAAAGAATCCTTTAAAAAAAAAAAAAAGCTGTTCTGATCATCTTTCTTTTGTGACCATTTTGGATTTTGAAAAATAAAGTATAATAATTAAGTGTAGCTTAGATCTGACTTAATCATTAAAAGCTAATTAGTCTGTCCTACGGTTGCAAAGGGGTGGAAAATTTCCGGTAAATTTTTAACTGGAAAATTTGGGGTAATTTAGTAATTGGGGGTAAGCTATCATCAAGATAAATTAGCCTCATAAAAGGTCAATGAAATGATGCCAACTATAGCTTATTTAGCGTCTAACCTATCAGCTATGCATGTAATGGAGGAATGTACAGTGCATGTAGGGGGTGTGGCCTCAATAGCCCTGCAATAAGTGCTATGTGTATGTGATTGAGGAAGCAGATATTCAAGTGTAATTGCATAAAATCTGGTTGCTTCAGTCAAGATTATGCTAAAATATATTTTCACCAACTATATTTAAGTTCCCTGTTAAGGGCCAACCTTCAATTTTGTAAATTCCCAGTTTTTTTCCCATAAATTCCCAGAATTTTGCAACCTTAGTCTGTCCATAAATGACCAAGAGTCAGCCTATGTTTTTATTCATATGGTTTTTATTTGCAATAGAGTTTAACTAAATCTCTGCAAAGGCAACAGTCCATCTGGAAGACTACAGAGTGGTTTGAAATCCTGGTTTGGTTGTTCATTTCTTGAGATGTGAAGAAAATAGATGGTGGAACCCACAGAACTACAGCTTTTCAGTATAGTGAATCACACATAAACTAATGACTCATTACACAATAAATTAAATTAATTCATTGTTGTCACTGTGACTTGTCGCCATTCAGGGTTCTAATTGAAGCGTCATTTTCACCATGCTGATGAAAAAATGTTAAAATTGGTACAGATCTGGCATGCTGAACACTTTAACCCCAGGAAGGATGGATGGATGTCCACCACCAACCTTTGTTTTTCTTTAGTTTGGAGCCCCCAGGAAAAAGTTTTACAATTGTAGTCTTACATACCTGTCAACCAAAATGTAATGGAAATGTAGAAAGGAATGATGTGTAAAAGAACGGTTGCGCACACCTCTGTCCCTTTTCTTCGCCAGACACCAAGCCACTTCCTTTACTGCTGTCCTGTGTAATTGCCACAGCAGCTGATAATGCAGCCAGGAGTCATGCAGTAGGGTTGCTCTTTATCATGATTTGTCAGTTGGAGTAACAGAATACTGAATATATTGTCAGCCCCCTTTTGAACGGACTGTGTAATGACCTCACACTAAAAAAAAAAACACCAATATTATGACGGAGAATGGAACACAAAACAGTTCTTGCCTTTGCTGAAATTCTGATGGGCCATCTTACTCTTTATTTTCAACATGATTATTTGTTTCTTGTGCTTTTGTTTTTCTTCTTGTTTATTTTGTTTGTTTGTTGTATTATATCATAAAGGATACATTGCATTGTACTATTGTAATTCATAGAATTTTTATTATTTTTATTTTTTGTTTCCACTGTAGACAGGAACACCTATAACTATTCTATTCTATTTTTCCTTTTATTTCTTTCATTTAACTAGCCCTTTATAAGCAACTTTTTTTCTATTTTGTGTGGACATTATTGGCTCCTCACTACTCGCTGACAGAGCGCGTAGCCGGATGTGCAAATATGGGCTATGAAATGTTATGTAATGCATATTGTCAATCCTGTTTTGAATGACTTGGTAGGACCAAATTTAGCTCAAGCATCACTATTAGGAAGAAAGCATGGTGCATAGTCTGTAGTCTGTCAGTATGCAAGCATTACACTGACAGCTGGGCATGGCTGCTGGACAATGCTTGTAATTCCACAAGAAGTGCCTCGTCTAGCCGTGTCAGGCTGCACATAGCAGATTGAGCCAGGCAGGACGCCAGGCACAGGAACAACATAAAGAATGGTGAATTTTCAAAATAAATCACTCTGTGCTGAGTCCCGATGGTGAAAATAGACCTGAAAATAGGTATCCTCCTCACTCATAGTAGAAGCACAAAAATCTTAATTGATCAAATCAACAAAATCAGTTGGTGAAAGTACTTTGCTATTGGAACGCTCCCAGTAGGGGATGAAGCAGTGCATAGGACAGAACAAAACTACGTGGCAGACACAATTCATAGAGCCGTGTCTGGCGGAATCAGGGCGTGAGAGTTGAGCATTGACATAAACACTTCTGTTGATTCATTCAGATATTTTGAGTACTTTTCTATCTTGTAAGTTTATACAGTTCATGGTTGTGTACAGGGTTTTAACAAACAGTCATATTGTACATGTTGAGCTCTTTTAAATTATGATGATAAACTGGTGGAAGGCGGTAACAGTCACAACAGTTTTTACAAGGAAAATTAAAATGAAGGTGCGAAGTGGAGTTACTTGGTCATACATTCACAGTTCAAAATAATCCAGTGAGTAGTGTGTTCTGTATCCCGTCAATGTAGTTCAGAAGGTGATGAAAGCTGTCATCATGACTAAAACAGCCATGGTGACAGTTTGTTGGGTCTCAACGAGGAGTCCCTGACCGTTATTTCGTGAGTTAGCTACTTTAGGCTTCCTTGTTGTAGACAGTGGGCTTGCTGTTGTGCTTGTGTGTGTAGAGACACTGTCAAAACCTGTGGAAGTTGTCCAGACAAGCACTTTGTGATCCCCAGATTCATTCACTCCTCTTTTGTCCTGATATGTTCCTGTTCCAAAAAGTGCAGATTTTGCCTGGTAACTAGACGTAACCTCTACTGTTCTTGCAGGCGATTGACCACCATGCCCTTCACCTCTGCTATTAACCCAAAGTGGTGGCTCTGTGAACAGCGCAGAGTGTCTCTCCCTCCCTGGTGTACCCAGATGGGTTTGCCCACAGATGGGTCTTGTATAACAGGGGCAGCCTAAGACAGTTGCATGGGTCTGCTCAGCCCATCTCAGGAGCCTTGTTATGTTTTCTTCTTCTTCACAAGCCCAGGGGTTATCCCCAAGAGTCATCACTTCCAGCACCTTCAGCTTATCAAAGATTCCTTCAGACAACCATGAGAAGCGATTAGCATGCAAATAGAACTGGGCTAGCCTTGGTAGCCGATCCAATGATCCAGGCAGGATCTGTGTCAGATAATTATGTGACAAATCAATACTCTCCAAGTTGTGTGGCATATTTGTGGGCACTGTCCAAAACCTGTTGTGACTGAGGTTGAGAGCTTGGAGACTCGGCAGCGTGTTGTTAATGAAAACCACTCTCTCCAGCTCATTGTCCGACAAGTCCAGTACTTTCAGGTTCCAGTGATAAGCCGTGTCGTTTTTATCCAGCGAACGTAGATGGTTTCCTGCGGCACGGATATCCCACAGAGAGCGCGGCAAGGAGGGGGGCAAGCTCTCCAGGCGGTTGTAGGACAGGTCCAGGGTTCGGAGGTGGGCATAGTGGCTGAGCTGGCTGTCCAGAAGCTGCAAGCTTTCAGAAGAGTGTAATATTTTATTTAAAATATATATTTTATTTATTTATTTATTTATAGACAGTTTCTCCAAAATTACATTTTTAAAAAAACGAGATAAATCAAATACAAGTTAAGGTGATCTGTGAATGTAAATTTCGCTAATTTTGCTGAACGGCAGCACCTTTGAGATATGAGGATTAGGGTATAATGGGAAAGGTTAAAATGTAGTGTAACTGTAGACAAGTTAAGTCAGCAAATTTACTCTGTAATACACAACATTATCTATGCTACATTTGCTAACAGTAGTTATCATAAGTGACTACTTATAACTGACCACGTAATGTATTTCTGCTTATTATTACTATGACAACTTTTCATTTGTAAGAGGGGGAGAATAGTTGTTACTTCATTCAAAATTTCCATAGATGCACTTGTCCCATGGTATATTTACTGCTCTCATCCTGACATATACACATGACATCCTAAAGAGTACGGTCTAGACCTGCTCTATATGGAAAGTGTCATGAGATAACTTTTGTTATCATATGGCGCTATATAAATTGAATTGAATTGACATATTTTCATGTTTGAGGTTCAGGCAGATCATATTTGAAACAGTATGACAGTAATAAATTAGTTGTTGGTGGCCTATGATTTAACTGTTTTCGCTGGCAAGCTGTTTTACCATCTTCATACTACAAATGCCTCTACTTTCTAACCCTCCCCTCTCAGAAGATCTGCACTATGTTTGTAGAACTAACTTTGTACCTTCTGTTACCTCTTACAGAAATCCAGTTTATAAGAGCTTGTCTATAACCAAATTACATTACAGAGCTGCAGTTACACACCTATTAAAAGAGAGATTGAGAAAGTGGATGTTGTGCTGCAGACCAGGCGGTAGTTTGGTCAGGCCACGTGAGGAGCAATCCACCACACGGTGTCCCCGGCTGCAGGAGCACACAGAGGGGCAAATGGACAGCACCCAACCTCCCAGCAGGCCACACAGCAGCAGAAGGAGCAGAGAGGCAGAGTAGGCAGGCATGGTCAGGGCTCTAGAGGATGAACGAAAAGTGTTAAATAGAAGGTTCAGTAACTTCAACTTCAGTTGGCTTCAGTTTTCTTTGGTATGCTGGGTTTAGAAATGTTTTAGCCAGCACCAAGTATTGTCCATCTCTCACAGGGAAACGGTAAGCATGCACTTACCTTGTTTCAGACTGAGCTATATGCTATATGCTATATCTCTATTCATAGGACAACATTCATGCCAGTATAAATTACTGTTTATTTCCATCAGCTCAGAGTTTACTTGTTTCTTGCAACATTTTTGTTTAAAATTCGGTTTTGAATTATGCTGTCTACTATTTCCCATGGTCTTATGTTTAGGAATCCTCAACTATGTACTGATAATCATTCTTCTCATCATCACACATGCTCAGATGAAGGTCTTGGTGCACTCACACTGTAAGAACACCTTGCATTTCAACTTGCCCTCCCTCTGTTTGAGACTTCCATTCTGACCAAAACTGAGGCTACAATCGTGAAGTAGCAAACCGATATGAATAATATGAGCCCTGAGCTGCCAACACCATTTAACAGCACAGATAGTTTGTGAACAATTGAGCTTTGATGCATGTTAAATGCAGCATAAATGGCCACCAATCTGATTATTGTGAATGTCACACTTGACTTCAAACCTAGACTATTCATTTGTCAGGACCATTCCTGTTCTGAAGTTGGACAGATAGCTTAGCTTTCTGCTTCTGGTCAGTTTTATGAGGGTGCTTGTCATCCTGAGTGCCAGCCGGCTTGAAGCTCTGCCAGTGGGACTGGAGCTCAGAGTGCTGCAGTGAGACTCAATTCATTCAGGACCATACACTGTTTGTCTGCAACTGCAGAGGTTCTGAACTAAAGGCTAAACATCCATGTGTGTTTGTGTTTTCATAGACAGCACTGTGGGTGCTGTTAACACCCTTGGAATGTGTTCCAGAAATTTCCCCACACCGTCGCATTATTCGTTTGGTGGCAGTTGATTCTCTGCTGTGATTGTGCCTTACATCACTAAATTCCTCTGAGTAAATGTTTTATCTTTGTCAATGTCTTGATGGGATACTAAAATGAGAAATCTGCATAGTGACAGAGCAGTGAGGAGTTTACTTACTGAGCCAGCACAACATTACACTGTCGTTTACTGCAATAACAGGATTCAGAATGAAATGGCCCACTGCCCTTCCCGTCAGGTATATGTGGGTCATATGCTTTTCGTTATCTTCCATTTCAAATCACTCACCTCATCCTTTTTAGTGTTGGTCTGTCATCTCTCCTTTTCTCTTGGTGTCTCCTCCTCCAGTTCCAGCTCTGTTTTTTGTTCCTTTGTCTTTTATCGGTTCTGTGCAATTGCGACGTTGTCTCAAGTTTTTTTTTCTGGCTGTTCTCGCCTGGCACTAAACATGCTACCTGCTAGCACCAGCCCCGTCCTGCTTACCGCTCTGCAGGCTCCAGATGCAGCTGGAGGTGTGAGTTAGGAGAAAGAGATGCATAGAGGGGAGGAAGAAAGAGAGATGAGAGAGAAATGCAGCAGCGAGCCAGCCCACTCTGCTGCTGATGAGGCAAGCAAGAGCTGGAATCGTACATGTGCGTGTGCGTGTGCTGACAACAGCATGCTTTAGCAGCTCTCCCTCTTTCTCTCGCTCTGTCTCTTGCACATGCATTCTTATATACACTTTGTGGATAAAATGTTATGTGAAAGGTGTCACTCATATTACAGAGAATTATCACCAACCATTCACTTCCTTTTACCCTCTGCAGAGGCTTTTATTTTTGACAGCGCATCTACTGTTTTGGTTCAGTGTCTCTTCATTCATCAGACTTGTTTCCAGCAACAGCCAGTAGCTTTTTTCAGTAAATACACTCAGCTATAATGCATACTTTTGCAATTCAAATGCATGAAATCATAATGTGATGATGGATGATCTGACAGAGAAATATCAGCTCCCCTTAACTGTGTGGCCCACAATTTGACTATTATGGTTCATGCTTGTGGCGTTTTCTGCAGCAGCAGGCAAAAGGCTTTAGAAACCTACTGTACACTACCTGCTCAGCACTAGCTGCTGAACACAGTGGAACATTTAACCATGTAACAAAATACTGAAAGCCAATCAAGGCATGTGTTAATGTGTGTTATACTGTAATGAAAAGGCAAAATAGAGGTTCTCCTATAATATTGCTATAATTATAAATTATGTATTGTTGTTGCATCAGACATTTTTCATTCACACGCCAGGTTCTCTCTCTCTCTCTCTCTCTCTCTCT
The DNA here is from genome assembly GCA_946959425.1 of Argyrosomus regius. NCBI lineage: Eukaryota > Metazoa > Chordata > Actinopteri > Sciaenidae > Argyrosomus > Argyrosomus regius. The sequence continues at coordinate 220,588 of CAMPSB010000314.1, read as the reverse complement.
CTCTCTCTCTCTCTCTCTCTCTCTCTCTCTCTCTCTCTCTCTCTCTCTCTCTCGCTCTCTTGTATATACAGTAATGGCAATTAATACAATTGTATTATTGTATTATAACTGTATAATTGAAGTCATTTACTTTGTCCTTGGTCTGCAAGGTTTTCATATTTTAATAGTTCATCTCATGTGATGATGATGGACCAGTGAAGGTACAGCTGTAGGAGTACGTTGTTTGTGGGATGTGGGTTTGTTTTTAATGTGACATCCAAAACCACAACCATTCAGACGTGACAGTAACCAGTTTCACTTTCACTAAATCAGTCAATCATTCATCAATTGATCATACAGAATTCTCTCCAGATACAATAAAAGAAACAAAAAACAAATTAGAAATATACAGATATATTTTAATGTTGCAAGATCAGGATTATTTTCAACTTGCAGAGGAAGAAAGTGACCAAACAAGTATGTCGCATGAGAGAAACAAAAACTCTTGAAAGTAGTAGACAGTATAATCACTAACCAATGAATCTGAAAGTCAAATATTCAGGAAAAAAAATTCAAAGACATGTAATTAGTGCAGAGTATATTGAACCTTCTTTCTGACCAACTGTACATGACAAATTACTCTGCAGATAGTAAGTCAATGAATGAAATATGTGTATGTGAAAATATGTGCAGTCAAGTGGACTGATTCTAACTTCTGTCAGATGAAACATAAGGCACATGCCGGCCAAGATGTTGAAAATGCAAAGGTTTGTATTTAGCTGATATTTACAGCTATTAGTCATAGGTTTAACAATGCTAAAAATATGAAAAGATACTTTTCTTTCGACTGTTGATATAATTAAAAATCTTGTGGGTATTTTCTTTTTTTATTGTGATCTACTGTGTGAACATTATTATACCGCTGTAATATATCACTTTTTAAATGTTGCATTAGAGAACTTATCATGTTAATCAGTTTCCTGTTTTCTCAGTCACAGTTGTTGCTTCCTAGGAACCAATAAAAATCAAAATGTTAAGGATTCGGGCCATCATTTGCATGTATCAGAGCATTTTTCCACAGCTCCAGATAGAGTAGGGGGATTTGTAGGATGCTTTTCACTGAGGTTTGTGACCTCTTACTTGCTATTCTTGGACAGCGGGTCATTTGTTTGTGAAGAGCACGCTTAGACAGAGTTCTCAACAGTTTCTGGAGCGTTTCCGGTGCTTTTCACTTCTGGAACAACTACATCAGTTCCATTCCTTTTTTTCCCATCATTTTCCTCCACCCCTTGAAATATTCTCTCTTGTTGTTTATCTCCAAATGTAGTACCCAGTGTCATGTCTTGTAACTCCTCATCTGTTTCTGGAAGCAAGGACAACCTTTTGGACAGTCTCTGAGGCAGGAAGCTGGAGAGAGAAATCCGGTTAGATGACCTCAGTGTTACCTGGCCATTGTCAGCTCCACCCTCTAGAAATGGTGAAGGACCGGCCCAGTCTCTAGTTGTTATCTGCTGCCTCTGAAGCTTCTTTTTCTTTATATAAATAACCAGGAATCCTACCATCATTAATACCAGGGCTCCGCCTATTAGCCCTGCCACGGCTTTACTGTGGTTTGTTCCATTTTTAGACTTTTTTTCTGGTTGATTTTGTTCTTTTCCTTTCTTTGCCACGGTGGTGTAGATGAATGGTGTCTTTGTTATAGCCGGTAAAGTTTTGTATAAAGTGGTGGACTGCATAGAATCATTACCAGTGACTGAACTTGTACTTGTAGACTTGTTTTCACCAGGCTCGGTAGATGTGGTTGGATGGATAGTTTTAGCACTGGTGGATTGGGAAGTCAGTGTCTTTCCTGTGTCTTGGCTTTGGGTGGAGCTCCTCAACAGTGATGGTACCCTTGGTTTGATGGTAGTTGCGATTGGGTTTTTGGCTTGACTGGTTACTACAGTAGTTGCTGATGTTAAGATTTTAGGTTGAACTTCTGTCGTGGACTTCATTCCTACTGTTGAGCTGTTTAACTGAAATGATGATGATGATGATGATGTGGAATTGGTAGAAGTTGCTGCTGTTTGAATAGTCATTTGCAGTGAAGGTCTAGTGCTGGGTTTTGCCATTTTTTCCTCTGTTGGATTTACATCAACTATGACAGACTTTCTGGTGGTATGACTTGAGTCCTCTAAGAGTGGACTTGAGCTGGAGACATCCTGTGCTGTCGTCTGGTCCTGACTGAACTTATTCCCTGCCTCACCTGTCATCACATAAGTAAAGTTTTGATTCTGGGCCGCAGTCACTCTGCTCCTTGCTGTCAGTGGCATCAACCCTATGAAAATAAGGCTTACGAAATTGATTGTCATTGTTGTCTTCACCCTCCTGGCAGGTTGATGTTTCTTTGTATCTAGAACAAAAGTAATTCATTTTTCAGAGGTGCAAAGAGTACAGTCTGAAGCAATGCCCTCTGATGAGGAAATAGTTTGAGTAAAAACAGAATGTTGTGAAATGTATGCTGGTGAAACATCATGTCCTTAAATGCAACTCTTAATAGGCCTATGTTTCAAGGTGTGTACTGGGTATATTTAAAGTAATGCAGTCAACAGTTCTAATCTAACCTATATTCATCTTTCCACTGGTCTCTGGTAGCATTTTTATAATGTTTAAATTTCTTTTTCTTCTCCTCTTTAACTAAAGGATGTTTTCAATTTAATCGTGAAAGTAAGAACTTGTTTCGATGACTTCCCTTTTTGTTTTGTTTTTTATCAACTTTTTTCTGATCACTTCTCAATCACAAAGTTACTTTTGTTATGATTAAGCTGTGTTGGGACTCTTTCAATCAATTTACTTTAGCATCCTTGGCACCTTTTAATACACTCATTTAGCATCAATCCAAACTCAAGATAATACATGGACCTAAAGCTGCATTAATAATTCAAGTGATTAAAATGTACTTACCAATGACTTTACACAGATAACCTCCATAACCCGTTAGCTTTGACATTCCGGGATGTATTAAAAGTTAGATAGTTGTAGGATAATATGTTGTTGCCTATGTGGCAGGGTGTCTCTGGAGCAGGAACTAGGGGCACTGAAGTGTCTTCTCTCTGACTGATTCTTGCCTACAGGAAGTGTGAGTTGTGAAACTGATGACAGTGTTATGCATTCTCTGTCTGTTGTGCTAAACATAGTAGTTCATGTTTCACACCAAAGTCTTACTAAAACGTTGAAGAAAACACTGAACTGAACTGAATCACATTTATAAAAACCCAGTATAATAAGTCAGTACAATAAGTCTTTGAGTATTCAGAAAAGCGCTTATAAATAAAATGTATTTACATGTAGCTGTTATTTCAGATAGGCATGTGAACATCGACATGACTCCCTCAAAATCAAAGACATGCCAAGTATTTATCTCTTTGGTAACTAACAGATTCACTAACAGAAACAGAGTAACCATAAACCTACTGTGCCCCATGAGGGTCAATACAGGGTACTAGGTTTCCACCCCACCACTCCCCATACCCAGACCTTCGCTGAATAAGACTTAATTACTTGGAAAATATTAAAGCATTCCAAATTGAAATATATTACATTGACAAGAAACTGTGCACACTGGTGAACTTTAGAGGAGCAGGAGCTTCCATCGCTGCTCAGGTGAGCAGTGTGTACAGTGTCTGTATGTACAGTATGTATGTATGTATATATCCACATATGCATGTTAGTCTTGCATTCAAAACCTTACTTAAGTACAAGTACTGTATGTGAGTATTATTAGCAACATTTAGTTAAGATTAAGATTTTTTATGGTGTAGTGAAATGCCCCGTCAGCGTTTTACTGTTGTATATGTGGCTTTGGATTGATATGAATGTGTATGTTGTGTTTTACTGCGGTAGATGTTTAAGGTTTGACATACTGCTGACTAGATTTAATCTACAGCAGTGCATCATATTCTATAAGTAATAACAGTATAATCAACAACAGTAGCAATAATAACAAACAAACAAAACAAAAACAACAACAATAATAGCAATAAGGAATAAATAGTCCTAGACTGTGTTCTGATTTTGCACACTAGTGGTTACATTTCTTGCAGTGGGGAAGTGATAGCTAAATGCATGTCGGTCTTTTATAATGTTTTTAATCATAGTTGTACTGTATTTTGCAGAAAGGTAAAAAACAAAACAAAAACAAGCCTTTAAAGTATGCCTTATATATAAACTGTTATTTAATTTATTTCATTTTTTATCATCATTATTGGTCATATCATTTTTTATGAAGAAATTAATTAGGGATGTTTCATTCTAACAAATGTTAATTCAGCTCAGCAAAAAAGTATTTTCTTTAATTCAAATACGCTGGTGGTATACATTAGCACGTTTGCTTGATTTTTGGTAGCCCATAGAGGGAAAAAAAGCACACTGGGTACACTGGGTATAAGTGAGGCACATCTCACCCAAAACCATGCATCACTGCATTTGGACCTGAATTTTACATACACACATGATTTTAAATGTACTCAAGCTGCCAGGGTAACAGCACAGTGAGATCACCAAAAGCTTCACATTGACAACGCATTCTTAAACCACAAAAACTGTTTTACACTCAGATACAGTAGGCCAGAAGCCTACAAACTTTAGTTCATGTAGTCTAAGATTAACCTCAACCTAATGAGGCCACACCCGAGTCTGAAGGCCCAAGTAGACTGTGTTTAGCCCTCTCAACCGCCCAAGGCTCGATGTGACAGTACTAAACGTGAAACCTGTAATAAGTATACTGTTATAGTTGATATGATATAGTTCTCCATAATAATTAAAATAAAAAGGTTTTGTTTTACATTATTTCTGCTTGCCACACTACTTCAGTATTTACCATCTGGCTAATAATTATAATTCTTTTTTCTTTTCTTTTTTTTTTTTTTTTTTTTTTTTTTTACACCTATGCACTCCCTAAATAAGCCAATATAAATATAGGGTTAGTGACTTTTGTTATGAATATTCATTTGAAACACAAGATATTGACACAGTCCAAAAATCCATTTATTGAAGAACTGACATATTAACAGGTTCGTGTACACGAGAGCAATGAAATAACAGTTGTATTAGAAAGTCTGCAGTACAGGTAAGAGATCATAGACAAAACACAACAAACTCACAGAAGCAAAGTTCAACATAAATGTATTAATTAATACAAGGACTGTTAGCAAACCTTGTACCAAACTTTCTGGCTATCATTTCAAAATGCTGTATGAGATCTAGGAATAGATCTTGGGATCTCTCCTTGATAGTTAAGGATGTATCGATCTACTTGTTGGTTTGCCATTTGTCTGTTGCTTAAATTATTGTGACCACTCATTGTAGAATAAGAAAATTCACTCAAACCGAAAAATATTTTAGTCAGTGTTGAATTTGTTAATCAAGTGAGTGAAATAAGTAGTATATCATGTAGGATGTTTAAAAGTTATACAGAATTACATTAATTTTACATGCTTTTTTCTAAAGGGTACATATTTTGAAGAAATTCCACTGGTAGCATCATACATCAAAATATATACACATTACTAGGACTGGGTATTGAACCATAATACTTTTTTAGGACTGATCAAAATCAATTTTATTTTTGATAGGTCCTTTTTGGTGTGGATACCAAAAATCCTAATATCACTAATATTGCTAGTATTCCAAATTTCAAGCGATGCCTAGGCACCCCTACTTTTTCTGAGGTTTTATGAACTGGAAAGACAATGAATGAAACAATTTGAACGACAATACAGCGGAACTGAGAGGTTGTGGTTTGAAGTGTCTGGAGCTGGAGTTTACTGAAGTTGGATTATTTTCTCACACAACAAGGGGCATGTCCTCAAGATCCCTGGGAACCTCCAGACAGGAGTCCCTGGAGCTGGAACTCGGCATATAACAAGCCTTCTCTTCATGATCAAAACCCATTGCTGTGGCTCCTTCCTTGAGTCCTCCCCCAGTCTCTTCCCATGCCGATCGTATTTCGGCCTGACTTTCGTCCTCCAGCTTGCTGTCTGCTCTCACCTCCTCGAGCATGACACTAGCATCACACGGCCCCACCAGTCCCCCAACCTCTGGTCGGTCAGTGCCCCAGTAGCCCGCACCACTTACTAAGTCCACGTTGGACCGGGAGGATCGGGGGGCATAAACCCGGTGCTGAATCTTGTACACCTGGCAAGCTAGTACCACAGTGGCAATCAGTAGGCAGACAATCAGCCCCCCTGCTGAACCTATAGCAATGAGACCCATCTCAGTGTCGATCAAACAGTTGCCACGAGTGTCATTGGTGCCTGCATCAGGTGAGTTTGTGCGGTCAATGGTAGTGAGGCTGGCCTCTGAAGCAGGGGTTGGGTTGCCACCATGATCTTGTGTTTGAGTGAGAGAAGGCTGTATGGTTGAAAGGTCTTTGTCTGCATCAGTAGTGCAGAATGGCAACTGGCTGAGCAGGAGAAACAGCCAAAAAGAAGTTCTGGTGCCTTCCATTGTGCTCTGAAATTAAAAAAAAGTTTCAGTTCAGAAATGTCGACCATCTGCATCACTGACAGTTTGTGGCAAAACAGTTTAGTTCATTTATATGTACTGAATTGCTCTTAGACCTGATGAAGCTACTACTAAAAGTCAGAAAGTTGATTTTACAGTTACGTTCACTACTTAATTACTAGTTTACTACTTGATTTCTGTGGTTGTTTCACTAAAAGGTTTAGCCTTTTTAATGTGATCACAAGCTTGTATTGACAAAACTTACTTGAAGTAGTCTTATCTGGAGGTCTTGATGGAAGGATGCAGTGAGACACCTGCTGCAGTTGGACTCTTGAGAACTCACTGAACTCACTTCCTGACCCCCTTTCTGGGTCTTTTTCTGGTCTGATTATTTCAGGGCCTCTGGTTTAATACCACAGCTGCTTAAGAACTTACAGGAAATGAGACACAAAAAAAGAAATGTAGTTTATTAGAAACCAAAACAGCTTTCACGTGTCATACTTTTAGGCAGGCATGTGTACAAAAGTAACCCCTAACAAAATGATAATGTACCTTTTACTGCAGGCTCGAATTTGACCTTGTCTGATATTTTTTTTTTTTATCTCCTTTCTTTAGGTTTAAAACAGGCCAGATCAATGGTGACCTGCTAATCTACCATGTCCTCCTCACCCTCAAACCCTACTACGCTAAGCCCTATGAGATAGTTGTAGACTTAACACATGTAGGACCCAGCAATCGCTTCAAAACAGACTTTCTGTCCAAGTGGTTCGTCGTCTTTCCTGGCTTTGCCTATGAGAATGTAGCAGCTGTTTATGTCTACAACTGCAACACCTGGGTGAGGGAGTACACAAAGTACCATGAGCGGCTGCTGACAGGACTGAAGGGTAGCAAACGGCTTCAGTTCATCGACTCTCCGGCTAAGCTGGCCGAGCACATTGAACCTGATCAACAGAAGCTGCCTGCAGCCACACTGACCCTGGAGGAAGACCTTAAAGTGTTCCACAATGCCCTCAAGCTGGCCCACAAAGACACCAAGGTTTCAATAAAGGTGAGGATGCAGCCATAGTGGTCTGTGTTAAAAGGTTCCATTAAAAACAGAAAATATTTGATTAGTTAAGGTCAATATTATCGGGGTTTCCAAAAACAGTGTTTTCTTACTAACCAGGTGGGCTCAACAGCAGTTCAGGTAACCTCAGCCGAGCGTACCCGTGTCCTCGGCCAGCCTGTCTTCCTCAATGATGTCTACTACGCCTCAGAGATTGAAGAGATCTGCCTGGTCGATGAGAGCCAGTTCACCCTCACCATGGCCAACCAGGGAACACCGCTCACATTCATGCACCAGGAGTGTGATGCCATCGTCCAGTCCATCATCCATATCCGGACTCGCTGGGAACTGTCCCAACCTGATTCCATCCCACAGCACACCAAAATCAGGCCAAAAGATGTTCCCGGCACTCTGCTCAACATCGCCCTGCTGAACCTCGGCAGTTCTGACCCCAGCCTTAGGTCAGTCATGCAGGGCATTTTAAGTTATTCTAGCAAGATTCTTTGATTTAGAAAATCATAGTACTTTTTCCTGCTCTAATTAAAAAGTGTGGCTGCAAAATAAAGGGGGTCTGATAATAATATAATAATAAAGACATCAAGGATTTTTTTTAATGCCATACAAATTGTATTTTTGTTGTGGGCTATTCATATTTGGAGTTCGCGAGGAATCTAAATTAAAAGTGCTCAAAGTGGCACTGTGCCATTTGCCAGTGTGTGAATGAATTAGCTCCTTTCTGATGAGCAGTTGGCACCCTGCATGGCAGTATGCATGTCTGTATGAATGGGTGAATGAGTTTAGGGGTCAGAAGAGTAGAACAGTGCTAAATAAATACAGTACATTTACCATTGTTATCTAAAATGCAGCACACAAGTTCTCTATTTCGTTTAAGTTCAAATATTTAGTGTTTTGCTTTTCTATCAAGATTTGTAAGTAGCAAAATTTCAAATATCTTCTGTTTTGGCCTGTGTAGTCTACACAATATAGTGTCTACAGGTTTAGTTGAATTACACCACATGGAGAAACTATTATTTCTGCCCAAAATTATTAGGAAAAAACAACAACTGAGGAACACTTTTTCTGTACTACTATTGTCAGGGCTGAACACATCTGATTTGTTGTCCATCCCACATCCAGGTCTGCAGCTTACAATCTTTTGTGTGCTTTGACCTGCACCTTCAACCTAAAGATAGAGGGCCAGCTGCTGGAGACGTCTGGCCTCTGCATCCCAGCCAACAACACCCTTTTCATAGTTTCCATCAGCAAGACTCTGGCTGCCAATGAGCCACATCTGACACTGGAGTTTCTGGAGGAGTGTATTTCAGGTTTCAGCAAGTCCAGTAAGTCCACTCAACAGAGCTGCTGACAAACATACACAGGCTCAGTACCAGTCAAAAGTTTGGATACATCTTCTCATTCAATGGATTTTATTATTTTCTACATTGTAGATTAATACTGAAGACATCAAAACATGAAGGGACACATATGGAATTATGTGGTGAACAAAAAAGTGTAAACAAAGCAAAATATATTTAATATTTTAGATTCTTCAAAGAAGCCACCTTTTGTAAAATAAGTAAACAATTCTTCAACTTCTGTAGTAATTCATATTATGGGAAGAACTACTCAACTAAATAAAGAGAAACAGCAATCCATCATTACTTTAAGACATGAAAGTCAGTCAATCCAGAAAATATCAAGAACTTTGAATGTATCATGTGCACTATACTATGATGAAACTGTCTCTGCTCCTGAAGGGAAGACCAAGAGTTACCTCTTCTACAGAGAACGTCATTACAGTTACCAGACTTAAAAATCACAAATTAACCGCACCTCAGATTAGAGCCCACATAAATACTTCAGAGCTCAAGTAGCAGACACATCTCTGTCTGCTACTTGAAGTCTGCTACTAGACTGTGCAAAGCAGGCCTTCATGATCAAATTTCTGCAAATAAACCATAACTGAGGAAGAACAACAAGAAGGAGAGAACTCAAGAAACAAGAATGGACATTAGAGCAATGGATATCTGGATTTGGTCTAATGAGTCAAATCTGAGATTTTTGGTTCCAATGCCTTGTCTTCCTCTGAGGCAGAGAAGGTGTACAAATGATATCTGCAGGGCTTAAAGTATTCTGGCACTGTGCCGGATCTCCGGCGTGTGGCCTTTGACTGTGATTCATAAAAAAAATTTTTTTTAAAAAGTAAACATTAAAAAAAAACCTGTTGATGCGGGATATTGTCAAGCCCCTCCCTCAAACCGCTACTGTCCAATCCTACGTTAGCAATGCACACGCAAGGACGTGCATAGTTACGATTGTTGTGACCATGTACTCAGAAGGTTGTGACAGACATAGCAACAGTAACCACGGGGGGGGGGCAGCAGTTGATGCTGCGTTCCAGACAACTCGGGGAAAAAACGGGCTGTGAATTGTGGAAAATGAATTGAACAGCGTTCTTCGACGTCACGAAAGTGACCCCGGCCGCACACAAGTCGTTTGCCGGGAGCAAAAGCCACAGCTGACGTACCGGCGCCAATGACAGGTGTGTTTGTGAGTTGAAAATACGTGTGTGCGCGTTCATTGCTGAACACGATTTATCATTCACGATCGCTCAACCGCTGTAAAAAGGTAGAGGTTGATAAAACTGCTTTGACGAAACTCTCTGTTTCCAATCAGCATGCCAGTTATATGAACATGGCATAGCACCAGAGTTCAAGAAACGACTGTCTGATAAGCTCAAAGGTGTATGTTTTCTTTAAATGTTGATGAACATGCACTGTAACTGTTTACACTGTACATATTATATAAATTGTTCTTTACTGAATTAAGTGGTTGCTAATTGAATTCCTGAAGTTAATTAGAGTTTCACACGCCCTCATAACATTATAAAATTCATATTTAAATTGTAGGTCATCTTGTACCCCGCCAAGCATAATGCCAAAAAGTTGCCAAATCACCTCGCGTATGCGTGGGACTTTACGCTCTGTATCTGCATGTGTAGTTCACACTGTGAAGCCTGGAGGACGAGGTATGTTGGTGTCAGGCTGCTTCGCTGGTGACACTTGGCAATTTTTTTCAAAATTCAAGACACACTTAACCATCATGGCTACCTCAGCATTCTGCGCTAAGCACTTTACTTATACTACTTTTTACCCTTTCTAAAGTGAATCTTTCTTTCTCATTCTTCTCATTGAAACACATTAAATTGTCTATGCACATAATCCCCATTAAGTCAAAAGTTGATATTGCACTGTATATCTATACTCCAGTATACATGTCTCATCCTGCACTTGGGGGTTTATATTAATTTTACGCCCAATGAAATGCTTTCTGTCTTCTGACGCTGCCGGAGTGGAGTGATTTCTGTTGTGTACAGTGATTGTGAGGGAGATGGCCTCACTGATTACTGTACAAAAGCACAACTTTCTAACTTTATTCAGTGATTTTAGTGAAACTGGATCATTTATACATTTATACAGCATATATTTGTTGGTTTTCTCTCTGATGTCCTCTGGCTCTGATGTCTGTGCTGAGCTTCAACTCTCTGTGATTTACACCATTTCCTGATTGACTACTTGCAGCTAACTTCTAATTAACTGCTGCTAACTGAATCTTCTGTAGGGTCGCTATATAGCAAATTGCTAATCGTTGGCTCAGTCAGCCGTGTGGTTAACCGAACTGACTCAGCCTTGAAATGCCAGGAGTCAAACCAGGCAAGAAAACCAGGTTCTCTGGCAGACAGGCCACCGCTCGTTTTTTGAGGTTGTGTATTATGGCGCTAACTTCAACCAAGTGGCAGCCTCTGTGGCTGTGAAGTGAAGCCAACACATAAGATGAGAGAGAGATGGGGAATGACATGCAGCAAAGGGCCGCAGGTCGGATCGAACCCTGGGGGGATGCTCTACCAACTGAGCTAATCGACACTCCAATTTGAACAGATTTTTAATATGACTTAGGAGTAACGAGTAGTCTCAGTGAGTGATTCGTTCATTTTCATGCAGTACGTTCCCGCCACATGACAGTTGCATACGCTCAGCTGCATACGCAGTTTGTTCATACGGGCTGCTCTCTCGTTCATTTGTCATGTGACAGGCTGCTCAGGCTGTGTGACGAGTAGTACACAGAGTGGTTCGTTCATACGGATCGGTCTTTCATTCATTTGTGACGTTTACATCGGCCACAAGAGGGCTACAGCGCTGCACTAGTGAATGAACCAAATGACTCAAAAAAAGATTTGTTAAATTTACCGTCCGAGAGTAAGAGATACGAGTCAGTTAAAAGACTCAAACTTCCCAACACTACTTCAGTGACTCTGAGAAGATAGGGGTTAATCATAATCTGTGCCACGGTCCCATAAAATAGACTCAGGGTGCGGTCGAATAGTCAGTTTTGCTGAGGAACCTTCCTGAAATGACCCGGAAGTATTAACATAGCCGCCATAATAACTGTTAAGGAAAGGAGCTTGAATGCTTCCTTTATTATCTCCTTTAGCATAGGATACACCGGACCATCCTTTACCAAAGGAAAGGAGGTAATGCCGCCCCACAGCGGCAGCGACAAAAAATCGATGCACCATTCAGTCATTCACAACCAGACATAAGAAAGAAAACATCAATGTATTTAAACAGTGTGATGCAGACTGCAGCAGAGACAGCGTGTGAATATACAGTAAACATACGTGTTGACGTGATGTAAAAACTTTGATCATGAAGTGTGTTCTGTTGTTGACTGTGGAGCTGCGTTCACATACAGAGTAAAAACTGTTTGTAACTGTGACATCCAGCGTCCTGCAGATCATCATGAAGTTACTGTTGATTATTAATCATATATCTTTGCCATAACTTGCTAATATGTTTCTATATGAGTGGACAGGAGGGTGAGCGACCATACCAGCCTAACAAACACTTCATTTGACTTCTGTGACAGGTGGACAATATTCATTTATTATTTAATAAACATTTATTAACACGCTAAGAGAGCATGGGGAGAAGGATCTAAGATGCGCGTTTTGTAGTCCATCTTCTGAACTTTGTAGTTTTACCACAGGTCACATCAATAACATTCGCCATTGCATGATGACATAGTCTAGTGTAAGAGCAGTCAGATTCTCTGAACACCCCGGTCGTCTTCTCCTAACCGTGACGTTTTCCATCGAGGTCAAGGAAAAGTGGTTAGGAAAGGACTTAGGAGCTATTTTTTTTGACTGTCCTTGTTTTTTTGCAAATAGTTAGTGCCTTTTACATTATGTGAAGCAGCAGTCTTGTTGCCAGTGTGTCGGAAGGCTGAATTGTGCAGCAGTTAACAGTTTTACATGTTTCCAGTGGTTCTGGTTTAGTTGGATTTCATGGTTGGCTGTGATTATTCTGCATTGGTTGATTATGATGGACTCAATTCTCTCATCATGCACACATTAAATGTTTAACTGCCTTTGTGTGTGTAATTAAGTAGAACATAAACTAGACTAAGCATATGAACTGGTAACATGTTTTAGTATTGTGTGTGTTAAATGGGATCCTCCACTACATTAATGAGCGTCAGTGAGTGACGATCAAATTAGATTCAAGTACAAGTACAAGACGGTGAAATGCAAATTAAGCATCTAACCCTGAGTGCAAAAAGCAGTAGTATGTACATGTACAGAAGGTCAGCTGCTGGCATAAGCAATCTATGTGGTTGCTTAAGGCCACAACTGCTAAGGGCCACACACATTGACTTGGACTGATGTTGCTCACTCCTCTCTTTGTACGATGTTAAGTTGACTGACTCGTTCAGGGGCTGCCAACTCTCACGCAATGACCGTGAGACTCACACAATTAACCCTTTCCACATGCTCTCACACCACACATCCATCAACCTACAGATCCATATCAGTCGCTCTCCTCCTGATAGTCTGAAAAGGTCTGCACAGTGCTGCTTGTCTGTCTCTCTGCTGTCTGTCCTGTCTGCCTCTCTGCTGTCTGTGTCCTGTCTGCCTCTCTGCTGTCTGTGTCCTGTCTGCCTCTCTGCTGTCTGTCCTGTCTGCCTCTCTACTGTCTGTCCTGTCTGTCTCTCTGCTGTCTGTCCTGTCTGCCTCTCTGCTGTCTGCCTCTCTGTGTCTGTGTGCTGTCTGCCTCTCTACTGTCTGTCCTGTCTGCCTCTCTGCTGTCTGTCCTGTCTGCCTCTCTACTGTCTGTCCTGTCTGCCTCTCTGCTGTCTGTCCTGTCTGCCTCTCTGTGTCTGTGTCCTGTCTGCCTCTCTACTGTCTGTGCTGTCTGCCTCTCTGTGTCTGTGTCCTGTCTGCCTCTCTACTGTCTGTGCTGTCTGCCTCTCTGTGTCTGTGTCCTGTCTGCCTCTCTGCTGTCTGTCCTGTCTGCCTCTCTGCTGTCTGTCCTGTCTGCCTCTCTACTGTCTGTCTCTCTACTGTCTGTCCTGTCTGCCTCTCTGCTGTCTGTCCTGTCTGCCTCTCTGCTGTCTGTGTCCTGTCTGCCTCACTGCTGTCTGTCCTGTCTGCCTCTCTACTGTCTGTCTCTCTACTGTCTGTCCTGTCTGCCTCTCTACTGTCTGTCCTGTCTGTCTCTCTGCTGTCTGTCCTGTCTGCCTCTCTGCTGTCTGTCCTGTCTGCCTCTCTGCTGTCTGTCCTGTCTGCCTCTCTGCTGTCTGTCCTGTCTGCCTCTCTACTGTCTGTCCTGTCTGCCTCTCTGCTGTCTGTCCTGTCTGCCTCTCTGCTGTCTGTCCTGTCTGCCTCTCTGTGTCTGTGTCCTGTCTGCCTCTCTGCTGTCTGTGTCCTGTCTGCCTCTCTGCTGTCTGTGTCCTGTCTGCCTCTCTACTGTCTGTATTCTGTCTGCCTCTCTGCTGTCTGTCCTGTCTGTCTCTCTGCTGTCTGTATCCAGTCTGCCTCTCTGCTGTCTGTCCTGTCTGCCTCTCTGCTGTCTGTCTCCTGTCTGCCTCTCTGCTGTCTGTATCCTGTCTGCCTCTCTGCTGTCTGCCTCTCTGCTGTCTGTATTCTGTCTGCCTCTCTGCTGTCTGTCCTGTCTGCCTCTCTGCTGTCTGTCCTGTCTGTCTCTCTGCTGTCTGTATCCAGTCTGCCTCTCTACTGTCTGTATTCTGTCTGCCTCTCTGCTGTATGTATTCTGTCTGTCTCTCTGCTGTCTGTATCCTGTCTGCCTCTCTGCTGTCTGTATCCTGTCTGCCTCTCTACTGTCTGTCCTGTCTGCCTCTCTGCTGTCTGTCCTGTCTGCCTCTCTGCTGTCTGTCCTGTCTGCCTCTCTACTGTCTGTGTCCTGTCTTCTCTCTGCTGTCTGTCCTGTCTGCCTCTCTGCTGTCTGTCCTGTCTGCCTCTCTGCTGTCTGTCCTGTCTGCCTCTCTGCTGTCTGTCCTGTCTTCTCTCTGCTGTCTGTGTCCTGTCTGCCTCTCTACTGTCTGTGTCCTGTCTTCTCTCTGCTGTCTGTCCTGTCTGCCTCTCTGCTGTCTGTCCTGTCTTCTCTCTGCTCTCTGTCCTGTCTGCCTCTCTGCTGTCTGTATCCTGTCTGCCTCTCTGCTGTCTGTATCCTGTCTGCCTCTCTGCTGTCTGTCCTGTCTGCCTCTCTGCTGTCTGTATCCTGTCTGCCTCTCTACTGTCTGTGTGCTGTCTGTCTCTCTGCTGTCTGTGTGCTGTCTTCTCTCTGCTGTCTGTCCTGTCTGCCTCTCTGCTGTCTGTGTGCTGTCTTCTCTCTGCTGTCTGTCCTGTCTGTCTCTCTGCTGTCTGTGTGCTGTCTTCTCTCTGCTGTCTGTCCTGTCTGCCTCTCTCCTGTCTTCTCTCTGCTGTCTGTATCCTGTCTGCCTCTCTACTGTCTGTGTGCTGTCTTCTCTCTGCTGTCTGTGTGCTGTCTTCTCTCTGCTGTCTGTCCTGTCTGCCTCTCTCCTGTCTTCTCTCTGCTGTCTGTGTCCTGTCTGCCTCTATGCTGTCTGTCCTGTCTGCCTCTCTCCTGTCTGCCTCTCTGCTGTCTGTGTCCTGTCTGCCTCTATGCTGTCTGTCCTGTCTTCTCTCTGCTCTCTGTCCTGTCTGCCTCTCTGCTGTCTGTATCCTGTCTGCCTCTCTGCTGTCTGTATCCTGTCTGCCTCTCTGCTGTCTGTCCTGTCTGCCTCTCTGCTGTCTGTATCCTGTCTGCCTCTCTACTGTCTGTGTGCTGTCTGTCTCTCTGCTGTCTGTGTGCTGTCTTCTCTCTGCTGTCTGTCCTGTCTGCCTCTCTGCTGTCTGTGTGCTGTCTTCTCTCTGCTGTCTGTCCTGTCTGTCTCTCTGCTGTCTGTGTGCTGTCTTCTCTCTGCTGTCTGTCCTGTCTGCCTCTCTCCTGTCTTCTCTCTGCTGTCTGTCCTGTCTGCCTCTCTGCTGTCTGTATCCTGTCTGCCTCTCTACTGTCTGTGTGCTGTCTTCTCTCTGCTGTCTGTGTGCTGTCTTCTCTCTGCTGTCTGTCCTGTCTGCCTCTCTCCTGTCTGCCTCTCTGCTGTCTGTATCCTGTCTGCCTCTCTGCTGTCTGTGTGCTGTCTGTCTCTCTGCTGTCTGTCCTGTCTGCCTCTCTCCTGTCTTCTCTCTGCTGTCTGTCCTGTCTGCCTCTCTGCTGTCTGTATCCTGTCTGCCTCTCTCCTGTCTTCTCTCTGCTGTCTGTATCCTGTCTGTCTCTCTGCTGTCTGTATCCTGTCTGCCTCTCTCCTGTCTTCTCTCTGCTGTCTGTCCTGTCTGCCTCTCTGCTGTCTGTGTGCTGTCTGCCTCTCTGCAGTCTGTCTCTCTGCTGTCTGTGTGCTGTCTGTCTCTCTGCTGTCTGTCCTGTCTGTCTCTCTGCTGTCTGTGTGCGGTCTGTCTCTCTGCTGTCTGTCCTGTCTGCCTCTCTGCTGTCTGTGTGCTGTCTGTCTCTCTACTGTCTGTCCTGTCTGCCTCTCTACTGTCTGTCCTGTCTGTCTCTCTGCTGTCTGTGTGCTGTCTGTTTTTCTGCTGACTGTGTCCTGTCTGTGTCTGTGTCTGTGTCTGTCCACAGTGTCATGCTCCGACGGTCAATTATCAATTTTTGACTGCATCACAGATCCATGTCTTCATTTTGAGACTCGGTTTGTAAAGTTTTGTGAACATGTCCGACATGAACAATTGTGTGCTACATGTGTGAAATACCGACTCCGGTCTGCACTTTCACTGGAGTTAGTGTGTTAATTAGTGTGAACGGCTTCATTCAGCGTCTCATCGTCTCCTCTGGACCATGAGTTACTATGGTTATGGGAACGCCCTGAAACTTTATAATGATTCTCAATAAAATCATGAATGTAGCCTGATTATTCCTCAATGCTGAAATTGTGTATGAAATCTAACATGAATCTAAAATAAACAGGAAGCCTCAAAGCCCCTCATGGAAATATAGAATTATGTATGTTAAACTGTCCTGTGTGCAAATCATCATCATGTTTTGGTATTTATCCTCACTCTTATTGACTCCATGATCTTTGAACACTTTGTTTTGTTTTCTCCATCACTTACTTTTCACATTATGCTTCTGTTTGGAGCGTGTAGTTTGTAGTGGAGATTTGATGTTGAATGATTTGTCCATCTCTATTGTGTGCATGTGTTCACTCAGTTATTAGTGCTGTGTGTGCACAATTTGTTGACTGCACTAGGAGTTTTTGGGGCCACAAATGAAACCTCACTTAGGGCCACTAAAGGGCCAGCCCTGCATGTACGTATGTATATGGATATATAAATAACAGTGTAGATAAATATGTGAATACCTTATGCTAAGATGTACACAATATGAACAGAGTGAGATGAATATTCTAAGATATATACAGCTTGTGTTACAGTTGGCCATTGCTGTGCAGGTGGAAGTACAAATAATGCAACTGGTGGACAGTCTATGGTCTATGTACAGTACAGACTGCAGCATGTGAATACACTAGATATACAGTAGGACAGTATAAATCTGGATTAGTGTATGGTCCAGATAAGTGTGCAGTAATGTGGTAGTGGAGTTCAAAAGTCTTCTTTTTCTATTGCAGGTATTGAGCTGAAACATCTGTGCCTCGAGTACATGACACCCTGGCTGCTCAACCTGGTTCGCTTCTGTAAGCACAATGATGATGCGAAGCGCCAGCGTGTCACTGCCATTTTGGACAAACTCATCACTATGACGATCAATGAAAAGCAAATGTATCCCTCTATCCAGGCTAAGATCTGGGGTAGCCTGGGCCAGGTGAGTCCACCACACCAACCGCCTAATAATTAAAAATGTGTTGTGGATCTATGTGAACTCTCTTTCTGTTTTCAGATAACAGACCTGCTGGATGTGGTTTTAGACAGTTTTATTAAGACCAGTGCCACAGGAGGCCTCGGCTCCATCAAAGCAGAGGTCATGGCTGATACAGCAGTGGCTCTGGCTTCAGGAAATGTTAAACTTGTCTCCAGCAAGGTGAGCCTCCCACTCTGAGCTATTACAAGCTAGACCAATGTCTTACCTGTACTCAGCATGAAGATGCAAAAATACTTCACAGAGCGTGGTATTAATGACCTCTACTTTGCAGGGGAGTCGTTTATTCTTTCATTTAATTCAACCAGTTTTGAAACACTCTGTAAGTGAACTAATGAGACATGAGTGATTTGCTTCTCAAAGCATTGTAGCTGGCAGCAGATGATGCATGTCAAAACAACTCCTCCTTTTCTTGTCTTGTTGTGCGACAAATAGGGCTGTGCAATATGACCATCTCATATCCTGATGTCATATCCCAATAACTGATTTGTATAAGATAACCACAAAATCAGACTTCTCTATTTAACCGGAGTAGCCCTCCTCCCAGGTACAAGCTCCTTGTTTTGTCTTGACTGCTTGGAGTGAATTGTGGAATTACCCCATTCTATGTCACGTTCACTCTCCTCCACATTTGTTTGCCCTATTGCAAATTTCTTGCCTATGTCTGTGCAGAAGTCATCCAAGTTACTAAAAAATGATCTTAAAGAGTGTGATTTGTAATACGGCTAAATAAACTATGGAGCATAATATGAAATGTGAGACTCATGACATATATATTCATATTGCACAGCTTAGTGAGGCATGTTTAACTGTATAGCATATTTCAGCAACAAGTAAGTTGCACTAAAATGTTTCACAGCCCACCATTTTCAGCAGAAAGAAGTGATTGAAGAAGAAAAGGACTAAGCAGCAACAACAACCATGTGCTAACCTGGTTCTGGCCACAATACAGAAATGAATTTGGACATAAAGCAGCTGAACAGAATTACTCTACTCTATCTTGGCTGTACCATTGACATAACTTAACTCAACTTTAGACGTTATGCAAGGTACCCATGGCAGCTTGAACTGAGAAACAGTATATCTTTTACATATTTTCACTTCAAAGTGAACAAGAATGCACTATTTACATGTTTAAATTGTAAAAATTCTTCCACAGAGACCTCAGAGGTTTCATTTCACATCATAAGAGTTGAGTTTGCAGTTCTACATACAAGCTGCCTAGGCCAATTTCGCACAGTTTTTTAAGCAACATACTTGTAACCCTCCCATGTATCTCGAAATGCTTCTACTTACTTGTAGAGTAAGTGACGAGGTGTGTTAATGAATTGAAATTTTGTCAATGGTTTAGTTTCTGTACCAATTTGGCACAGATGTGTGAAATCAGCATTAAATGTAATAATTACTTACTTACCATAGACAGAAATCAATCCAGAGCCTTAAATCACTCCTTAGACTATCCAAAGAGACCAATTCTCATCCACTCACTATCCATCATCTGTGTGCTCTGGATCCAAGTTCAGCCTACTTCTCAGATAAACAACATACACAGGCAGACACAATAGAAAAGGCAGGCCCTGGCTCCTATTATGGAAGACAACAGCACTGAACTGAATAGTGGCCATTGTCAAGATTGTTGACTAAAAAAGACAGTCAGTGTTTAAGTGAAGTGCTGCTCCCCTCAGTGATTTTCTGCAGTTTTATCAAAGTGTGTACTGAATTTAGGAATATCACATTAACAAGTGTACATGGCTGTGGCACCATACATGAGTCTTTGTGCTGGTATTATCCACAGGGTTGCTGTCTGATGTCATGGCAGGACAGCCTACTGAGCACAATGGAGCCTTGTCTGCTTCTCTTGAACTCTTTGTCACCAAAGAGTTGAATAATGCTATTTTCTAAGTGGTTATAACTATAGCCAGATTGTCATAAGTATCAGCTCTATATCCAAAAAGACATACACATTGTTTGCTGCGGGTCTTGTCAGACAGACTCTTTTTTAGGGGTGAATGGCAGTCATTTTTATGGAAGGTTAGTAATGCGCTACTCATTATTTTTTAGCTTGTAGAGTAGCATAGTGGATCGTTTAGCAGCTAAAGAGACACCTATTTAATGGAGATCGAAAATAGAGCTAATAGAGACAGAAAATGTGAACATAAATAAAAATGCTAAGGTTCCTCTGTGTCTGTTGGAGGTGTAAATAAGCAATTGTTTGCTAACATGTTCACCATACCAGATTTCTAAGTTGAGAGACAGTGTTGTTTTGTTGGTTACAGCTTTGTGACAACAAAGTGACAACATTTCACAGCTTAAATAATAAATCCTTAAAAGTTGAAATATTTAAACTCTTTTATATTAAATCAAAATGGCACAGATGTGTAACATCGTATCCAGTAACATAATCAAAACAGAGCAGCCACAAGACATTTTTTTGATATAGCTAAAATATTGCTGCAGTGAGTGCACTGGAACAAATGCAGTTACACAACAATGTTGGCTAGCTTTCTATTTTATTACTGCTGCTCAGAGAAATCTGATCTGTCTGATGGGAAATTTCTAATGAATTTGTTGGATCAGTATGGCCATATTTGTTGCCAACTGCATGTATTATAATGATGTCATAAAAACTACCTACATAGAGTTCATTGATATCATGGAAGACTCAACTAAGTAATGGTTTAAGTAATAAATCATTTTTAGTGTATTTTTAATAAAAGAAAACCCCCATGACATGAAGTCATTTAATTAAAAATAAATTAAGTAATAATAATAATAATTTTTTTTCAATATCATCTCAGTGTTGGTCTTCTTTTATTCTTTGTGGCAGGTTATTGGCCGGATGTGTAAGATCATCGATAAGACGTGCCTGTCACCAACGCCCACACTAGAGCAGCACTTGATGTGGGATGACATCGCCATTTTGGCACGCTACATGCTCATGCTGTCCTTCAACAACTCGCTGGATGTTGCAGCCCACCTTCCCTACCTGTTCCACGTGGTGACCCTGCTGGTGGCCACTGGGCCACTGTCCCTGAGGGCCTCCACCCATGGTTTGGTTATCAACATCATCCACTCCCTGTGCACATGCTCGCAGCTCAACTTCAGTGGTGAGAACTTACCTCAGCTAATATGAGAGTAATCTGAAAGCTAAAAGGATTAAAACTAGAGTTTGTATAGCAGTGAGGGAACACACACAAAAAAGGCTACTTGTGTCCTTTGATGTTTGTTGTTGTGTTCAATGATTTCAGAGGAGACAAAGCAAGTTCTGAGGCTGAGCCTGACTGAGTTCTCCCTGCCCAAGTTTTACCTGCTGTTCGGTATCAGCAAAGTCAAGTCAGCTGCCGTCATTGCCTTCCGCTCCAGCTACAGAGACCGCTCCTTCTCACCGGGCTCCTACGAGAGGGAGACGTTTGCCCTGTCCTCCCTGGAGACTGTTACTGAGGCCTTATTGGAGATCATGGAGGTCTGTGCAACACATTTATTTCATAAAGGAAAACCCCAGAGAGACATATGGCAAAAAAAAATGTTAGAATAAACATATCTGTATCCTGCAATAATATTTGTAAGGATATATTCAGTATGATAAATGCTGAATTTCATTATGGAACAAATAATAAAAGAAGCAGAACGAAGCTGAAATAGAACATGCAATTCTTAATCTCTATTATGAATATAAAACGGTTTGCAGTTTATGGGAGGATACCAGCCAAATGATAAGTTTAAGTTAAGTTGTTTCCCACACATTGATAACTTCTGATAGAACTGCAAAATCTACCTCAATGAAAACATGTTGAAGGAGATTTGCCATTATGTAGTAGTGATCTGTAATGTCTGTTTGCTCTGTGTTGTCTTTTCTTCAGGCTTGTATGAGGGACATCCCAGCCTGCAAGTGGTTAGACCAGTGGACAGAGCTTGCACAGAAGTATGAACCTCCTCAATTTTATTTTAATGCCTTTATGTTAAGAACATAAATGTATAACATATGGGTTTGTGTGTTTGGATTTTAGGTTTGCATTCCAGTACAACCCATCTCTCCAGCCCAGAGCGCTCGTGGTGTTTGGCTGCATTAGTAAGAGGGTGAGTCATGGCCAGATCAAGCAGATCATCCGAATCCTCAGTAAGGCCAGCCCTCTGCTCAGCATAGACCGGGTGAGAGCTTTCTGTCAAACCTATGCTATGACCTATGAACATTAGATGATTATGTTTATTAATAATCAGTTGAACGCAACCTTTGCTATTGTCAAGTTAGGCTACTTCACCTTCACATATGAAATTCTTCCCACACCTCAGTGCTAACCAGTGCTGTCTAAACCCTACATTTTTTTTGTCTTTAAGAATTCATGATGTCATTTACGGATGTTAAGATGCCATGTACCGTACATGATAACTATCTTTTATGTTTTAATGATAGTCCTCTTCATGTAAACAGTTAGAATTACCATAGCTGTCTTTTTCTTAGCTTACTTTTCTTACTACTACTACTTCTACTTACTTTTTGATCTAATTTGGCAACACAAATGTCATGCCAGTTTTAATTTAAGTTACTGTGATTTGTTTTTGACATTATCAAATGGACTTTATATGATCTGAAAATATTTGCTTCACCCCACTGTTCATTCAAATTTGGGTTTTAAAAAAAAGAATCATTCAGTTCAGAGTTTAGAGATTATTATTATTTTTTATTTTCATCTAGAGCTTTCTGAAAGTGAATTTAATAAATGGTAATATATTCCTTTGATTGGTGTGTATATAACAGTGTATGTACAGTTGTACTTTTCCACTGATTAATTAACTATTACTGTCCTTCTTTGTCCCTACTCTCCCTTCCTTTTGCTCCTGTTCCTTCTCTCCCTCCCCATCACAGGGTCTGGAGAGCTGTCTGAAGGGGCCGGACAATTACAACAGCCAAGTATTAATAGAGGCCACAGTCATTGCTCTGACTAAGCTGCAGCCTCTACTTAGCAAGGTATACAACCACTGTAGAGGCTCCTCTAATCACAGCAAAATGCCACCACTTTATTCCTGCTGAATATTAAAGGACCAATGTGTGAGATGTATGTATGTATCAAAAAGAAAAGGAACAGACATCATGGATTTTTGAGCTGAATTAGGTTACATTAAATTCATTGAATAGGCAGCAGTTCATTAGTGCTCCAGTCCTACCCTGTGTGTGTTTTGCAGGAGTCTCCCATGCACAAAGCTCTGTTCTGGGTGGCAGTAGCTGTGTTGCAGCTGGATGAAGTCAACCTTTACTCTGCTGGAACTGCCCTGCTGGAGCAGAACCTTCACACTCTGGACACAATGCGTGTCTTCAACGACAAGGTAAAACACACACTACACAACAAAGCAGAAAGTCTCTTCAGCTCACCCATCCCCACAGTCTAATGTGGTGTGAACAAAAAGTCAATACAGTTTTTATAATACAGACTCTTAGAGAGTCTGAGTAGTGTTTAAGGACACGTGACAGTTTATTCAAAAACTAACTTTACATGGTGCTTATGGTAGCTTATGTACTAAGACTGAGTTCTTACCACAGTGGTCTGGGTTTGATTCCATCCTGCATGTTATTTCCCCCCTCTCTACACTTTTCCTATCTGTCTGCAGTGTAATTATCAAATTAAAAAAGGCATCTACACAAGATCCCCATTCCATGGTAAAGTTCGAAGTAAAGTAATACTTCAGTAGAGCAAAACAAATTGATAGAAATAGCCCACCAATTACAAAGCTTTTTTTGTGTAGGTTATAACAACTAGTACTGGTAATGAGTGCATTTAAATGCATTCTTGGAAAATGTGAAGATGGCATGTTCAAGTTAAAAAGGTTGTTAAGATGCTTTTTTATGTGGTATCATTTCTGATGCATCTCTGACTGCATCAGCAGGCCACATATATAATTCTGCCAAAGAAAATTAATTTAGTGCTTTTGTTGAACAACTCTGACGAAAGCTGAAGAACAGAAGTTAACCCTTAATACAATGACAGTACCACACAGCTCCATAACTGTCTTTGCTATATGGATGATTGCACGTGTATTTTTAGAAAAAGAAAACTCCCTTGTAACACACTGAACTACTATGTGCAAAAAGTGAATTTTTAATGTTTTCAAAATGTTGACATGACCAAATAAATATTGCTTTTCTCCTCCTAATGTGCTCCTGCAGAGTCCAGAAGAGGTGTTTATGGAGATCAGGCGCCCTTTAGAGTGGCACTGTAAGCAGATGGATCACTTTGTGGGCCTCAACTTTAGTGCCAACTTCAATTTTGCTCTGGTGGGCCACCTACTTAAAGGTAAAGCCGCCAGATATACGTAGATAAGCATTCACAATGTTCAATACAGTGTGGTGTTTGTCGGGTCATTGAGTGTGTATGTTCACATACAGAGAAAACAGAAGATGATTCAGTAGTATGCACATAGTTTGGTTCAACTGCAGAGTGAACATCAGGCAGTGATACTTAGCACCAGTTTATGTAGGTGTTATTGTTTTTTCTGGGTGGATTATTTTAATGCAGTAGCATGTGCCAAAAAGATTTGGATCAGTGTCTTGTCCCTGACTGCTTTTATATGTCTAACTTGTGTCTCTAGGCTATAGACACCCATCACCCACCACAGTAGCTAGGACAGTGAGAATACTGCACACACTCTTGGCCCTCATCAGCAAGCATCTCAAATGTGACAAGTTTGAGGTCAACACCCATAGTGTGGCCTACCTGGCAGGTATGTAACACTCTTTATACATTTCAGCACTACACTACAGAGCAACCATTGCACCATGAGAAATACCTCCCATCGTATTCCTATTTAATTCCATAATCATATTATGTTACTGAAGAAATTTGATAGAGCAAAGAAAAGTCATTTTAGTATTATTATTATTATTATTATTATTATTATTATTATTATTATTATTATTATGCATGTGAGTAAGTCAAGGCAGAGTTAGGCCGCATTCAGACATGATCAGGCGCTGTAGCGAATTTGGGGTGGGGTGTGTCTATTTGTGCTGAACATAACCACTGTGAAACAATCAGGAAATAACTTTTTATTTCAATTTAGAAGCTGGTACATGAAATAAACCAATCCGGAACATAACAGGTAGAGTATCAGAGACATTTCAGTCTGACTGTCTAGGTTTGTCCGATCCAAGCATCTGATTGGCTTTTTTTTTTTTTTTTTTTCCCCAAAAGTTGGATACACACACTACAGGTGGCTGCATTTTTTTTTTTTTTTTTTGGCGACACCCCTGTGACCTGCACTACTGCAGCCTACTCAAATGAATAGAAAATCTTTTGGCCACAGCGCTAGATTCTGTCTGAATGCTTTTACTTGACAAATATAGAGCAAGTTTATGAAAAGCTCTGCCTTGCTCTCGTCAGGACCATAATCCTTTGTGCTGTTTTGTGCAGCACTACTCACTGTATCTGAGGAGGTCCGAAGTCGCTGCAGCCTCAAGCACAGGAAGTCACTACTGATTTCTGACCTCTCTGTGGACCCAGTACCCATGGACACCTATTCCAGTCACATCACTGATCCCAGCTGCAGGTGAGGCAGTGGAACAAATGAGAAAATTGAATGCAATTTTATTTATATGCAGGGTTCCCACGGGTCTTTGAAATCCTTGAAAGTTTGTTAATCTGAAAAAATAAATTCCAGGCCCTGGAAAGTTTTTGAAAACAGGCATAAAAAGATACAATCCTTGAAAGTCTTTGAATATTTTTTTGGTATTGATATTTCACATGGATGATGACCGCTGTCAACGTGTCATTAATTTCACCACTACAACTAGTTTGTTTAAATTTAGGTTGATTCCGCAGGGCCTACACTGACTTTTAATTTGCAAATTGTTCGTTCGCCACTGCCAGAGAATCACTGCTTGTGTTTCCTGTACGTAGTCAACGTAGTTAACGTATTCGTAGCTGCTTTACGTGCGTGTAGCCTTCTCGCGGGTGGATTGGTGAATTGCCAGTTCGGTGAATCGTCACGTAATGTCATGCCCGGAAAATGCAAATTTCAGGGGGCATGGCTTGCCAGAGAAAGCTATGCATTGAATAAACCAACAAGGTTTATGCCAAATCTGTGTCAGTTTTACTTGTTAACGTAACAAAACCTTAGATTATTAATTGTGAGAATAGTTTAAATGTATCTCTGAGCCTAAAGTCTCAATTCTGATATTAATTTTGTGACATTTATGGCAACCGTGGCACTTTAAACAGAAGTGTTTGAGTCTAAAACTAGCGGTAGCAGTAGGTAAATGCCGCTGCATGTGGTCCTTGAATTTGAGGAAATTGGTCCTGGAAAGTCCTTGAAAGGTCCATGAATTTGATGTTAACCAAGGAGTGGGAACCCTGTATATAGTGCCAAATCATAATAAAAAGTTATCTCATAACACTTTCCATACAGAGCAGGTCTGGACTGTACTCTTTCTAATATTATTCACAGAGACTTTTGACAGGCAGAAACCTTGATAAATAAATAATAATGATAACTATAAACTTTAATGGAGATATGACTTAAGATAGTGATATGGACTATTACATTTGTTTTCTGCTCCTGCTTAAGACAGGATGCGTCTGATTTTTACGATGTTATGTAGGTGAAAATAGGCAGTCATTGAAATTTGTTTTATGTGGATGTTAAAGGACAAATCCTGATCCTGATGACGACAACTCCAAGATTCTATGCAGTGGAGCTGGAGACCTGTGTGATCTCACCTAGAGTAACTATATCTTTAGATAAAAAAAAAAAAACTGAGGTGTTTGGGTCCAATTACAAGAACTTCAGTTTTTTTCAATTTAAAATCAGGAAATTGGAGGTCTTTAAATTTGTTATGTCCTTAACGCATGTTTGAAATTTAGCTAACTGATTGGTTTCATCTGGCTTGATCGATAAATATATTTAGGCAACAATGAAAGTTCATGGAGTGAGTCCTAATAATGTTGCCTAAAGGAAGCATATATAAGGTGAAAATAGAATTGGTCCAAGTACAGAACCGACCATGGAACACCGTGAATGACTTTGGTTTAATCATTAACATGAACCAACTGAGATTGATCTGATAGGAAGAGGACAAACTTAGTGTGGAGGAGTGGATTCATTTAAGCTAACATTCTTCATCACACAGCCAGGTTTCAGTAAGACAGAATAAATCAATATCATAATCTGAACTTAATTCATTCAGGAGACAGACACAGTCTCTATAGATGATTGGGTGAGTATAGTAACTGCTCCAGTGGAAGCGTAGAGAAGTGTGTAGGACTGCAGCTCTGGCTCCTGGTCTCAACTCTGGGTTGACATGGTTTAGGTTGACTAATAAAGTTGGCCAGATTTCTAGATATGAGAGCCGCTCCGTCCAAAGTGTTATGAATGCTGCCTCTCCTATTTAGATCAGGTTTTTCCCAGAAAGTCGTCCAATTATTCAAGCAGCTCACATCGTTGGCTGGTCATCGCCTTGACAGCCAGTGATTGAATGATGACATGCGGCTAAACATGTCATCACTGGTCAGATTTGACAGGGGTCCAGAGATAACTACGAATTAAAAACCAAGGATAAAGTTTTCTGATCCATCCACAACACAATAAGCAGACTAGACAATGTCATTGTTGGCATGTTATCACGTTGATGTTTTTTAGCTTAAAACACCACCGTGTCCAAGTACAGCACGGCTGCTAGCAAGGCTGTAGACTTAGTGTTGTTGAATAAACTTAGCTATTAGCCATTACTGTTTCTGCTTCTCTAAGGACTTGTGCATTGTTTTCAGCTTTAGGCTATGGTGGTGTCCACTTCAATAAAACAAAGATGATTTAAAAAAAAACAACACAATGAACTTATCTACGATCAGTATCAAATATCAAACTTTGATAGGTGATTTAAACAAAGTGAGAAGAAAAAGGTAGTGAGAGCTCCAGTGTGTCATACTTTGTTTTTGTATCATCTGTTGCCAGTTTAAGTTTTTAAATGAGTCATAAAGTTGTCTCCCATTTACCCTCCTCTCAGAACTCTGCGAGAGACTCAGCCATGGACATCACCTCAGGTTTCAGAGCGCTACCTTTCTGCCCATTACCCCACAGTGGGCCAGATCAGCCCACGAACACGCAAGTCCATGAGTCTGGACATGGGTCAGCCGTCTCAGGCCAATACCAAGAAGCTCCTGGGTATATTTATACCTTTGCTATGTACAGTACATATTGATCTTTCATTCATTCATTTTTTAAATGTATTTTTATGTTTGTGTATGTTTGTCAGGCACTAGGAAGAGCTTCGATCATCTCATATCGGACTCTAAAGCACCAAAGAGACCAGAAATGGAGTCGGGTATGACCACTCCTCCCAAGATGAGACGTGTAGCAGAGAATGACTACGAGATAGGTGAGAGTATAATCCTTGCCTTTCCCTCTTCTTTGAAATGATGCAGTTTTACAAAATATTTAATGGAAGTCATCCATGTTATAATTACAGAGACACAAAGAATCGGAAACTCCCACCTTCGGAAGGTGTCTGTATCAGAGTCCAATGTTTTGCTAGATGAAGAGGTGCTGACGGACCCAAAGATCCAGGCTCTGCTGCTCACTGTGCTGGTGAGGAGACACGTCACACGATGTTTACAAATTTCAATCCAGTGGAACATGACCGATATTAAAATTAATAAATATACTTACTAACGATACTTGATTGAACATCTGACATCTGATTTTCCAGGCAACCCAGGTCAAATACACGACTGATGACTTTGACCAGCGAATTCTGTATGAGTACTTGGCTGAAGCTAGTGTTGTATTCCCAAAGGTTTTCCCTGTTGTGTAAGTAGCCATCCTATCACCTTTCTCTTGGTTAGGTTGTATTCTGTGCTATGAGACTTTTTCCAGTTGCTATTCTTTGGTCTAGTCTAGTCTAAGGTCGGACCATTTGGTTCCTAGTACCTAAGATCTGTTTAACCTTTTCACCATAGGCTTGTGATGTGAGGAACACATTATGCACCTTTAAACGCTAATGCTTGGCAAAATGGTCAGAGATATCTCATTGTAAATAAGTATAATCATTCTAGGGTAAACATATGATTCTTACTCTTCCTAATAACTGATGAGAGGCTAAAGGGATAAATCTGATTTTATAAACCCAATATAATCTTACTACACAAATATGAATTAGTTTATTCAATTACACAGGTGATGAGAATCAACAACACAAACATAATATCTTTATTATTTATTAAATAAAGAAATTGCACATATAACCAAATACATTAAGCTCTGTACACAAAGTCTTTCACATGTTTTCAGCAACTATTCTGAAATGTGAAAAGACTTTGAACGATATATTGCTGAAATGTGGAGTTCAAAGGTTAAAATCGTGTTTCACCAGTTTTCAGTCCTAGATTTTTTGGGCGGTCCTAAAGGGTGGCTCAATGACACGCTGAGGTCATCCTGAGCATACCACTGCACCCCTAACAGAGAGATAGATTCATTCAGCCACTGCTGAAGCTCCTCCCAACTGTAGTCTCCACTCTTGTCCATGCAGGTGCAGCAAGTGTCCTACGTCTCTCCAAGACGCAATGTGGCTGAACTAGCTCAGGCTAGCTCGACTGCTACACAGAAGAAAACATGCTTCTTCAGCAGAGAACTCACTCATGCCAGAGTGCGCTGTCCAGAAAACAATTTACAGTCCAACAAAACCCATAATTAACACTAGGCTTTGTGGTCAGGGACACACGTGTTAAACTTTTTACTCCACCATTTCTTCTCTGTTTCCGTGACCCTCTTCCCCTGCATGATTTCACAGAAGTAAAACAGGAAATAAAAAAAAATATTTTGTACCAAATAAGTCTTAAAACATCTTAAAAATATATATACATATACACATTAACTGTGAATTACTAAATCATACATGGGTTGTTAAGGAATTAAGGAACAGTTGACACAAGAAGACATTCTGACAAACATCTGAGTGTTGTGATGTCTGCAAATTTGTACAGACAGATATAAACCCACTTAATGTGTCTCGCTGTGGTATTAAAAGATCCCTGTGGCTTGTCAGGCTGCTGCATTGACATCAGATGTAAGATTAACCATAAGTTGAATCACCAGTACACTTGTGCTATTACAATAGATATTAAGTCTCATTTAGTCAAAGCCACGGTGTAAGCTTTCAACCTGTGTTCATGCACTTGTATAGAGCATCATTAGGACTTAACAATGTGGGTGTGCTCCTCCTCAGCCACAACCTGCTGGATTCTAAGATCAACACTGTGCTGTCAATGTGCCAGGACACCAACCTCCTGAATCCTGTCCATGGCATCGTTCAGAGTGTGGTGTACCATGAAGAGTCGCCGCCCCAGTACCAACCCTCCTATTTACAAAGTAATACATTCATTCATTGGTCGTACATTTGAGACACAACCTGCTGCCTAAAACTGGAACTTTCCTTTAAAGCTGTGACAGTTCATTGAAAAGGGTAACTGCTCTGTGCTTTTGTAAGCATTTTGACACTGTCTCCTCATCTTTCATGTCACCACTTCTTCTGTCTTTCCTTCTTTCTTTCTCTTTCATTTCACAGGCTTTGGCTTTAATGGACTTTGGAGGTTTGCAGGACCCTTCTCTAAGGTACGATTGATTCTTCCCTCATATAATTTTTTCATTTTCCCTGAGGCACCCTTGGCTGCCACGCACGAAATATTCTGCTTACTAAGCAATTACATGACAGTTCTGCAACCAGTCAGTCAGTCAGTCAGTCAGTCTGTCTGTCTGTCTGTCTGTCTGTCTGTCTGTCTGTCTGTCTGTCTCTGTCTCTGTCTCTGTCTCTGTCTCTGTCTCTCTATCTCTCTCTCTCTCTCTCTCTCTCTCTCTCTCTCTCTCTCTCTCTCTCTCTCTCTCTCTCTCTCTCTCTCTCTCACACACTCACACTCACACACTCTCTCACACACACACACACACTCACACACTCTCACACACACACACACACACACACACACACACACACACACACACACACACACACTCTCTCACACACACACACACTCACACACTCTCACACACACGCACACACACACACACACACCTACACTGACTGCAGTAACAGAGAGGCTGGAGAAGTTTTAGTTGATACTGAATCTAGTACCTGCTCAACAATTTAGAATACACAACTAGTATTTGTCTCCAGCTCCTTCTGTGACCCTGTTACATAATAGATTGATGATGAATGATTTTATTGCAGAGGGTTATAATAGCCAGGCAGGTGACTTTACACAATTAAAGTACAGTGTAGATATACCAAAGCTGAACCTTTATCCCACTGTTCACTGTTCATGAAATCAATATTGTCCAGAATATAATCCAGAAAGGAGCACCATTATTGTCATAGGTAATTAAGGCACAATAAATTAATAAAAATCAGTAATTCCAGTATTGCTCTATGTACACTTTTGACAAAAAGACTTTCACCTTATTAACTAAGCGCTTCTACAAGGGAGTAGTAAACACAGCCCAAAAAGAACACAGATCACACAGTAAGGTAGCACCTAAGAAGCTGGACTAGTTCAAACACTTTTGTTTAGAACAGTTTAGAACAGACTCTGGGAACACTGATGATGATCCGTCTTGATGATCTGCTCTGTGGACGAGAGGTTTACCAAGAATGGATTGAAAGAAAACGTTCATTTGAATCCTCCTCTGTATTCCAGTCCATCTGGTTAAAAGTAAAAACCCAATGATGTTGTTTGTGAACGTCATGTAAACAACTAACACTTTTTACTGCAGATGGAACAGTAAGCCTCATTGAGTTTCTTTCTAAGGTTATTAATCTGTGATGAAATTTTTTAAACAATGAGTATTTAAAGCGCATTTTTCAACCAGCCATACTAGAGACTCCAGAGACCTTTTCCGTTTTCTTCTGGTTACTTTGTGCACTTTGTAGTTGTGCAGCACAACTTTTCTCTAACATTCATTTAATGGAGTAGGACTATGCACCGCAGTTGTTCTTTGTCCTTGTTGATACTACTACCATACTCAGACAATTCCTTCAAATTCTATGCATATAGTGGTGGCAAACACCCTGTTTTGTGGTGACCTCATCTCCCAGATGAAACTGTCATTTTAATGAAATATGTAATGTTATTCAAAACGTCTGGATCATGAACAATGTGTTTCTATGTCAATAATTTGACTGAAAACATTACTGTAAGCACAGTACTTGAATTTCCTTTGGGATCAATAAAGTATCTATCTGTCTATCTATCTAGTAACAGTATCTGTGTTTACCTTGCAGCAAACACAGATACCAGATTATGCCGAGCTGATCGTCAAGTTTCTGGAGGCGTTGATTGACAGCTACCTACCAGCGGCTGATGAGGAGCGAGGGGAGGAGCAGCTAAGGACGCCGACTTCCCCCTACCCCCCCACCAGCCAGAGTCAGCTCAGCATCACTGCCAACCTCAACCTGTCCAACTCCATGACCTCACTGGCCACCTCACAACATTCACCAGGTCTCAAACACACACACACAGACACACACACTCACTCTGACTTCCTGCATAAACTAAATGGGAACTGACCACAGCTCCTGCAGCTGAAACAAGTCACCTAATTATGCTCTTGTGCCCCCTGCTGTTACTTGAATCACTTTTTGAAATCAATGATAAAAAAAAAAATCAAATGATATCACCAACCACAAATTTTAGTGCAGTCACAGAACAATGCTTATAACCTGTTAAAGCAATGCTGACATACATTTAATAACAAACAGACATATTAGTCAGTGTCCACAAACCAACTGCTATACTCAGACAACAGACCAATGAGTGAGATTAACCACTTAACCGTTAACACGGTTAACAGAGGATCAACAGATTTTTTTAAACTTTCTTTTTAGTGTCCACTGTAAGAAAAATATAAGTTTAACATATGTTTCATACCTCTTCTCAGTCTCTGTGATGAGCTGCTTGACAGTATACGGACCAAGGTCCAGCATTGATAGGCTGTACTCACTCTGCAGCAGGGAGGAGCTGCTGCCAAAATTCACTTCTAAGTAAAGAGTTAAAGGATGAAGTTGACCCACATACATGTGAGTTGATTACTGATTTAGAGAAAAGTCTGAGGAAATGTTTGAGTTAGACTTTTGATTCAGTCCTGAATTTGTTATGGATGAAATTCTGCACATGCAGCACTACTGTAAAGTGCAAACTACTCTAAAACAGTGTGTTGTCTGTGCTCCTTGTGGTCCTCCAGGTGTGGATAAGGAGAATGTCCAGCTATCCCCCAGCTCTGCTCTGTCCAGTGGGGGTCGCACTCGCCACGGTTCAGCCAGTCAGGTCCAGAAGCAGCGCAGCGCCGGCAGCTTCAAGAGACCGAGCATCAAAAAGATTGTCTGATCAGCCAGAAAACACCCAGTCCTCACAACTCCTCCTCCTCTCCACTCCTTCCCAGCCTGCCAGGCCTCATGCTGCACTCTACTTTTTACTCTTTTGAATTTTTTCCTTCTTCATCATTGTTGCTCTGGCAGGAGAACATGTGATTTTGTGTTTTGCATTGAGGAGGAATATTAGCAAGAGCAAATTAGATTTTTTTTTTTTTTGAATCTTTCATTTAAAACAAATCATTGTGTGGTGGAGGAGAATCTTCTGTTCAGTGTTTAATCTTTTCTTCAAGGATGTTCAGCTGTAGTATTGGCGGTCACCCATGAAACTACTGAGGAAATAATCCCTCTAAGGCTGATGGGAATACTGTCTGTAAATCAAAGTTCAGTGGACATGGACTGTGACATATCTTGGAAAGTTTGTGCAGGGAGGAACCAGAAACTAAAATTCTGCCTTTGATCCGAAACGCATCCCTTGATCTATGAGACAGGACCTTAACTCTGGACTTGTTCAGATATTTCATCTCCCCTCCCCTAGTCCTGTACATATTTTACATAGACAGATTATGTATAACTAGTCCTTAGTGCTAATTTAGATGTTGACGTTTTCTCCATGGTGTGCCTTTGTCAGGGTTTTTCAATGTGTACAATTTGTAAGGTAAAAGTCAAACCTTGCTGGGGACAAAGAACAGGTACTAATTATGGAGGCAAGCCGTCCATATCACCACAAGTTCACCCAAGCTGCCTCAAGACCGGCCTCCAATGATCGTCAAATATACAATCATCCATATACCCTGTTGCCTGAAAATATTTATCCTGTACAGCTAGATAGTGCAACACAAATCTTTTTTTCAAACATTTTCCAAAAATGTTTTCTTTTCAAACACTTTCAATGTATCAACATGAAGATTGCAAAACACTAGGGGAAATGCAACCATGTAAATAGCGTTGAGCTTAGTTTTTTTTTTTGTGCAATTTGCTTTTATTTAGCTGTTTTTCGTTTATTTGTGTATTTTCAGCAGCCTAACAAAGCAAAATTGTGTAATAGGCAATAATCCTCAACTCTCAAACTCAAACTTTTATTTGTAGAGCGAACAGGGAGAAGACATATGATGCCAACTCCTTAGTTGCCTGTTAACATAGAGATTTAGCGCTTATTAATTACCTCCGAGGACCATTTGAATAGAAAAGAGGCAGTGGACAGTGTGATCACACACACCTCAATTTGTTTCACCTCAACAGTCTAAACTGGACCCACAGCCATCAGAGGTTTGTCCTGTGGGCTCTTAAAAGGAAAAATCTACCCTAAATGAAACTTTGATGGGGCTCTTTATCATTTCACAATAGTGGGAACATAAACACATACCGGTGTGTTCATATCAAGACAGAAACATTCTGTTTTCTGCATCTTTTGCACACTAAAAGCACACTTTTGTATTATTTGTCTAACAAAATCAAATTTGACCCTTAAGCATCAAGACTGTGAGATGTGCTTAAAACCTAGTAAGTGAACCTCATTGTCAACCTATTCTTTCCAAAGTCACTGAAACTGTCACACTTCATACTCAGAAAGCCAAACGTCTCAAGTGTTCAATGAAATAAACCAAACTTGGAAAATATATTATCAAAGACTTAACATGGTGCCGACTGTCAGTGCACTGACTACAGAAGCAGGTCCTTTGCTTGGCTCTTTTGTTTGGTATATTCTCTTACTCTGGCACAAACCAGTGTCTGGTTTTTCTGGCATTTCTTTAATGTGATGAAATAATCAGAAATATTTCAGATCTCAAAACATAAAACTGCAAACATCTGGTACTGGTCTCAGTCCTACAGACTCAAACACTGATTCTAGAGCATCCACTCATACAGGATGCAAGTCATCACACCACTGACCCAGCTGACCCACAGATTGATGAGTTTCCTCAGTGGACAAGTGTAAGATGGTGGATTTATCCTGTTGAGACCTTTAGTAATAATAATTCAGGATATTATTGATGCAGAGGCCAGCTGTGTCATTTTAAACCAACCCTCTATACCCTCCGAGATCTGAGAGTAGCAGATCTTCTGCACTGTAAAGCATCTGCTTTCAAAAACATGTTCTGTTGCTGCTGAAGGATTTAGTTTCAACTCAATTAACTACACACACTGCTGACTGCTTTTCAAAGCGTACTGTAGTCTTTTAGCTGGTTGAGTGCATTTCTCCAGGCAGCTATTTGTTTGTATTTATTCCATAATGTTGAAACTTGCTTAAGGTAACTAATCCATCACTGCCAACATAATATCTGTTGTTAGTGTTTACTTATTATTACTTGTGGTAATACAGTGCACATCTTATCACGTATGTCTGTGTGTTTACTGTCTCTTTATTACAGTTTGTTCACCAGAGAGCAGTTTGTTTTAACACTGAAATGTTCACCTTACTACATATGTTCAATCATAATCCGTATTTGTCTCACCAATCTCAGAACCCATTGGCTATCATCCGAAGATTTTATTCAGTGTATTTGAATTTAATAATCATTCATCACTGTGCCAAAATAATATCCTTGGACAATATAAGCATTCATGGTGATCATTGTGATGGATAACAACAGCCTGCAGGTTGATTTTGATGTTTTACTGAATGAATGGGAACCAATAGCTGCCAGAAGGGTATAAAGATACTAAAACACTATGGTTTGCTGTGGAAATAGTCACATGGTTTGCAGTAGATGGGTTTAAACATACAGCTCTAGCAGCAGCAGCTGTTTACACATGTTGCCATAGATTTGATTTGTTTTTTGTTTGGTTTTTATGAGCAAGTGTACAATTGGACTTTGCTGTTTAGTGCTCCCCTCGCAACCTCCATCCACAGCTCAACAGGGTTGGTTTGTCAAAATGCTTTTATCCTGCCTTAACATCTATGCATGATAAGAGTTGAGTATTGTTGTACAACTCTGACTTTATTTTTGTCTGAGCAGCGTCTACACAAGTCTGCTGACTTTTCTTACAATTTTAAGTGTTTATATTACCTTATGTATACATTTGTGGTTCAGTTCACTGTTATTTTCTTGTTTTGTAGCCATCTGATGGGATGTCTTATTTTCTTCTGTCTATGTAGTTCATTCAGTGAATCCCTGATCAATACATAAATTCCATTGAATGGGAAATTTCATTCAAGACAGTCTTAGAAATAGCCTCAAAGAACAATAAAGGGAAGACTG
This sequence comes from Argyrosomus regius, assembly GCA_946959425.1. Classification (NCBI taxonomy): domain Eukaryota; kingdom Metazoa; phylum Chordata; class Actinopteri; family Sciaenidae; genus Argyrosomus; species Argyrosomus regius. The sequence continues at coordinate 184,297 of CAMPSB010000314.1, read as the reverse complement.
AGTAAAGAGAATTAGGAATTCCCTAGTTTCAGATTCAGCTTCAAGAGTTTAGCAAACTAGAAATTTTACCTTTTTTGTTGCCTTCTATCACTGACATGTTTTCATTAATAGAATTGCTCATAAGAAAGAAACCAGGACCAAACCAAGAAATGTGTTGCATTGTCTGTTTAGGGGAAGTTATAAAAGATCACTCTGATCAATCTGCTGATTTCACTGTCATAAAAATCGTTTCAGACACTATTATACAGACCAACAAGCAATTGGTTTCAAGCATATTTTAGCCTTGAGCCGCTAATTTTATTAAACAAATAAATCCAACTGAGTTTTCCAAACTACTGTTTTATTTTCATTGACTGGCTGATGCATTTAATTAAACATCTGCCCTCCTTCACATGTAAATAGAAAGGAGGGCTTGGGAAGGAAGTCAAGCATGGAGTTTCATCACCTTTAGGTTTTGATAGTCACATTCGTTAATGGCACAGGATGTTTGGACAGTGATGGCTCGGTACAAAGTGGCTATGGAAGGATTTTAGGGTGGAGGGCCACTGAAGCTGTAATGGTACATGTTTATTCATATTTAAGTGTCAGATTCCACAGAAATGTCTCATTGAATAACTCAATCCATACTCACCACTGTTCACTGTCTAACTGTTCTTAAAGCTACACCTGCTGATTTTCTTCTAAAAAGTGTCCACAAAACCTGAATCACAGAAACTGCGAGTGTATCTTCAGCAGAACACATCCAGGAAAAATCAGAAGGCAAGATTTGTTTGAGTACCGTGTTAGCAGATTGAAATTGTTTCCAGGTTTTAGTTTGACTTGTGTGTGTGAATGGAAATATTAAGGATTATGTAACCATAACCTCTTAAACAAGTGGTTGACTTGCACTAATTTAAAAACAGTCATGGGTTTGTAAAGATGAAAAACCTCAAAATGTGGCATGTTTTATTTGATGTTATGCAAAATCTAATGTCTGTAGAGTAATAGTCTGAGTTTTGTTTTTAATGCAGTATGTGTGACAATTGTAAATACTTTGTGTACAATTTGAGATGGTATATTTACTACACTGTACATACATGTGATATTGTATCATTTTGTTTTTGTAAAGCAGTTAGTTTCTGTATAATAATATACAAATCAAACTATTCCAGTGTTAGTAATAAAATGTTTTGCTCTCCACAATGTTTGGACTTGCGTGACGACACAGACCAGCTTTGATTTTAGAACACAAAGATCAAATATTACAAAACAACAAATGTAAGATGACTTGTTTATGAATCAAGACACATGCACAAACAAGACCCACAGACATGCAGTTATTGGGGGAGATGTTGGAATGATGGGCTGCCACATAGCCAAGTGTCCCAAGCAGTCAATGGTTTGGTCCCTTACTTAAAGGCGACTTGGCAGTGCCCAGGTGGTGAAGTGACACTTCTCCAGCTTGGACCCTAATTTAACAAACTTTAAAGTATCATCGAGTATTTTCAAAGTGTTGATCTGACACTGTGTATCGTCCTCTAATCCAAAGAGGTCTGTTTTTGCTCAACCATATTTCATCCATATCTGAGTCACCATGATAGATGTCAGCTTTGCTGTCATTAGTCTCAACTTCAGGTTGTCATGATTTGGATCCACCATTTAAGCCACACATCCAAAGTGGGATGAATGCCATCTCTCCTAATCAGAGCAGATTTTACCCAGAAAGTCCCCAAATTATGTATGATGTCAACATCGTTTGCTGAACACCACCTTGACAGCCAGTGATTGAATAATGACATCACTGGTCCAATTTGGCAGGGGTCTACAGCGTCCATTATTGTAGTATATGTACATTAAGACCTCCGATCGGTATAACCGGGACTCATTACCACAATGTTAATAAAAGTCTTACTGTATCATTTATCCTTAGCTAGCAGTTTTTAGTTTGACTTGTGTCGCCCGCTCTGGACCCAGGAATACATTTGACTATGGTTGTTGGTCTCTCAGTGGGTAGGACCTGTTTGAAATGTGAACTGGTTGGTGGTGAACTGTGGGCTTCTGCTACTTAGGGCTATGCTTCCTTTGAACAGTCGCCCAGGCTCAGACTCTCTGGAGTGGTAGGTGGGCAGCTAGCAGAGGCAACACTTTGTCGGCCCACACTGGCTACAGGAGGCTAGCAGCGTCTTCCAGTGATTTTTACTAAGCCATGTTTAATTAAACATTGTTCAATTAAACAGCAGGCCCAATTCAGACCAAATCTGCAAATCTGTTTTGATTGCAGTATTGTGGGCCACCTGCAGCTGAGAAGTTGAGCCAGAATCAACCTTTTGAAATGACCAAAGATAACACTGATCACTGTCTGTGGTTCAATGCAAAGAAATGAACCACGGTTCAATGCAAAGAAATGGGAGAGATGTGATCTCTGATCTTGGTTCCTGTCAGAACACGTGCAGCAGCATTCTAAATTAGCTGCAAAGTCCTAAGAGACTTATTGGAGCAGCCTGATAACAAAGAGTTACAATAGTCCAGCCTAGAAGTAACAAATGGTAGCTGACGCACTACGGTATCACTTCCGGTTATCGGTGTTACTGCCACGGTGCTCTCTGCTCACCTAAACAGATTTTCATAGATTTTTCACATCAGCGATTATCTACATATCTCTACACTATCCTCAGACTTATTCTGTTTGTGCACAAACAGGTCTCTGAACTTTAGTAACCACAATCCGATAGTTTTACCATTTTCTGTTAGTCACACTAACTAGCCTAGCTATAGCAATGGCTCCTCTCTCCTCTCCTCCTCTCTCCTCTCCTCTCCTCCTCTCTCCTCTCCTGCTCTCTCCTCTCTTCCTCTCTCCTCTCCTGCTCTCTCCTGCCCTGTGTGCCACATGTTTAGCTACTCCTTGTCCTCCTTTAGCGATAACGGTACTTGTAATAAATGTAGTTTATTTGTTGCTTTGGAGGCGAGGTGTTTCATGGCGCGGGCGCAGCGGACCATTCAGCCAATCATGATCGTTGTTCTGAGGCAAACGCATGGACGTTACTCGTAGCTCACATTTAGAAACCTGGAAACTTGTCACATGGAAACAGATGCCTTCAGGGTTCACACAAAAAACTCCGGCAGACAGTTGCGGCAATCTGATTACAACCACACATCCACGGAATGGTCAAATTATCGTATATTTGGCCTTTCTTGGGATTATTGATCATACATCGTACAGAGGGCAAAATTATCGTACACCTGGCAACACTGGGCATAGCCCCAAACTGAAGCCCATGGTACACCACCAACCACTCCATGTTTCAAACAGATATTCCCCACTCAGCGACACACCCGCTGAGAGGCCAACTCTGGTCATTGGCAGCTCCATTTTGCGAAACGTGAAGTTAGCGACACCGGGGGCCATAGTTAAATGCATCCCGGGGGCCAGAGCGGGCGACATCGAGTCTAATTTAAAACTGCTGGCTAAGGATAAGCGTAAATACAGTAAGATTGTTATTCACGTCGGCGGTAATGATACCCGGTTACGCCAATCGGTGGTCACTAAAATGAATGTTCCATCGGTGTGTGCATACGCGAAAACGATGTCAGACTCCGTAGTTTTCTCTGGACCCCTACCCAATGTGACCAGTGATGACATGTATAGCCGCATGTCGTCATTCCACCGCTGGCTGTCGAGGTGGTGTCCAGCAAACGATGTGGGCTTCATAGACAATTGGAAACCTTTCTGGGGAAAACCTGGTCTGATTAGGAGAGACGGCATCCATCCCACTTTGGATGGAGCATATTTCATATCTAGAAATATGGCCAAGTTTATTAGTCGACCAAAACCGTGACAACCCAGAGTTGAGACCAGGAAGCAGAGCTGCAGTCTTACACGCTTCTCTGCGCCTCCATTAGAGCAGCTGCCCACCCAATCCTTTAGTATAGAGACTGTGTCTGTCCCCCGTCCACCTACATTATTTAAAGATAAAATAAACAGAGGAGGAGCTCATCATAAAAACTTAATAAAAATTAAAACAACATCCCCAGCAGTCCAAAATAAGATAACTAAATGTGGACTATGAATATCAGGTCTTTGTCCTCTAAAGCTGTTTTAGTCAATGAATTAATATCTGATTATGATATTGATTTATTTTGTCTTACTGAAACCTGGCTGCAGGAGGATGAATATGTTAGTTTAAATGAATCCACTCCTCCCAGTCATTGTAATACTCATATTCCTCAAAGTACCGGTCGAGGTGGTGGAGTTGGAGCCATATTTGACTCAAGTCTATTAATAAATCCTAAACCTAAACTAAATTATAATTCATTTGAAAGTCTTGTTCTTAGCCTTGCTCACCCAACCTGGAAAACATTACAGCCAATTTTATTTGTTACAGTATATCGTGCTCCTGGTCCTTACTCTGAATTTTTATCTGAATTTGCAGAATTTGCATCAGGCTTGATCCTTAAAACAGATAAAGTAATTATTGTAGGTGATTTTAATATTCATGTGGACAACCACAATGATAGTCTTAGTACTGCGTTTATCTCTTTATTAGATTCAATCGAGTGTAAATAAACCGACTCATTGTCTGAACCACACTCTTGATCTTGTTCTCTCATATGGCATTGAAATTGTTCATCTAATAGTCTTTCCACAGAATCCTCTTCTGTCTGACCATTTTTTAACAACCTTTGAGTTCATATTACTGGACTATAAGCCTTTTGGCAGAAACTCCTACAGCAGATGTTTATCTGATAGTGCTGTAGCCAAATTTAAGGAAGTGATTCCTTCAGTATTGAATTCAGTGACTTGTCTCAATGTAGCAGAGGACTTGTCTGCTTCCTTTAGCCCCTCACAAATAGATCATCTTGTTGATAGTACTACAGGCTCATTACGAACAACTCTCGACTCTATTGCACCTCTGAAAAAGAAGATAATTAAACAAAGGAGGTTAGCACCATGGTATAGCCAGCGGACTCGCAAATTAAAGCAAGAGGCACGTAAATCTGAACACAAATGGCGTGCCACTAAACTGGAAGAATCTCGTTTAGTCTGGCAAGATAATCTTAAAACATACAGGAAGGCTCTCCATAATGCCAGAACAGCCTATTACTCTTCATTAATAGAGGAAAATAAGAACAACCCCAGGTTTCTCTTCAGCACTGTAGCCAGGCTAACAGAGAGCCATCTATTCCTTTAGGTCTAAGTAGCAATGACTTCATGAGCTTCTTTAATGATAAAATTATAACTATTAGAGACAAAATTCATCACCTCTTGCCCTCAACAGGCACTGATCTGCATTCTTACACAGCAAGTTTGGAAACAGCTGTAAAACCTGATATATATTTAGACTGACCCACGACTGTTCACCATCATCCAGCTCCAACTTCTTCATCAAGTTTGCGGATGACACAACTGTGGTAGGTCTCATTACCAACGGTGAGGAGACAGTCTACAGGGACGAGGTGAGCCGCCTGGCCATGTGGTGTAAGGACAACAATCTCCGTCTGAATGTGGAGAAGACGAAGGAGATTGTTATGGACTTCAGGAGAGTTCACACCCAGCATGCTCCACTTACCATCGACGGTGCTGCAGTGGAGCGGGTGAGCAGCACCAAGTTCCTGGGAGTGCACATCTCTGAAGACCTGTCCTGGAGCAACAACACGGCATCACTGGCCAAGAAAGCTCACCAGCGCCTGTACTTCCTCCGCAAGCTAAGAAGAGCAAGAGCCCCGACCCCCATCATGACCACATTCTACAGAGGCACCATCGAGAGCATCCTGTTCAGCTGCATCACCGTGTGGTACGGCGCCTGCACCGTGTCCTGCCGCAAGACTCAGCGCATCGTGAGAGCAGCCGAAAAGATCATTGGTGTCTCTCTCACCCCCCTTCTGGACATTTACAACTCCCGCCTCACCCGCAGAGCCATCAGGATCGCAGGCGATCCCACCCACCCCTCCCACAGCCTCTTCAGCCTGCTGCCGTCGGGAAGGAGACTGCGGAGTCTCCGGGCCAAAACCAGCAGGCTCAAGGACAGTTTTCTGCCACCAGGCAGTCAGGATACTCAACTCCCTCCCTGCTCTGCCTCCCCTCCCCCCTCTGCCCCCTGCCACAGACACCCTTGCACCCCCGTGCCTCCCCTCCAGTATCTGTTTATTGTCTATTTTTATACTTTCTATACTTTTATACTGTTTATAGTGTTTATACTGTTTATACTGTTGTATTTTTATATTTATATTGTATTACGTGCCCTTTTGCACCGTGAGTCTGAGAGGACTGCAATTTCATCTGTGCTGTATGTAACGCATATTAGCATATTTGACAATAAAGCTGACTTTGAACTTTGAACTTGAACTTTGAGACTGTTTTTCTCCCATCGACCTTCATCAAATAACTTTAATAATTTCTTCATCTAAGCCGTCAACCTGTCTCTTAGACCCCATCCCAACCAGGCTGCTCAAGGATGTTTTACCTCTAGTTAGCCCTTCTTTATTGGATAAGATTAATCTGTCTTTATTATCAGGATATGTACCACAGTCCTTTAAAGTAGCTGTAATTAAAACTCTTCTTAAAAAGCCCACTCTAGATCCAGAGGTTTTAGCCAATTACAGACCGATATCAAATCTTCCCTTTCTCTCTAAGATACTTGAGAAAGCTGTAGCCAATCAGCTGTGTGACTTTCTCCATAAGAACAGTTTATCTGAGGATTTTCAGTCAGGATTTAGAGTGCATCATAGCACAGAGACCGCACTAGTCAAAGTTACAAATGACCTCCTAATGGCATCAGACAAAGGACTCATCTCTGTACTTGTCCTGTTAGATCTTAGTGCCGCATTTGACACCACTGACCATCAAATTCTTTTACAGAGACTGGAACATTAAATTGGCATCAAAGGAACCCTAAGCTGGTTTAAGTTGTATTTCTTAGATCGATCTCAGTTTGTTCACGTCAATGATGAATCCTCCATGCACACCAAAGTTTGTCACGGAGTTCCACAAGGTTCTGTACTAGGACCACTTCTATTCAGTTTATATATGCTTCCTTTAGGGAACATTATTAGGAATAACTCCATTAATTTTCATTGTTATGCCGATGACACCCAATTATATTTATCGATCAAGCCTGATGAAACCAATCAGTTAATTAAACTTCAAGCATGCCTTAAGGATATAAAAAGTTGGATGACCTACAATTTTCTGATGTTAAATTCAGATAAAACTGAAGTTCTTGTAATTGGACCCAAACACCTCAGAAACTCTCTTTCTAGAGACTTAGTTACTTTAGATGGGATCACCCTGGCCTCCAGCTCCACCGTAAAGAATCTTGGAGTTGTTTTTGATCAGGATTTGTCCTTTGATGTCCACATAAAACAAATTTCGAGGACTGCATTCTTCCACTTACGTAACATCACCAAAATCAGACGCATCGTGTCTCAAGCGGATGCAGAAAAACTAGTCCACGCATTTGTTACTTCTAGGCTGGACTATTGTAACTCATTGTTATCAGGCTGCTCCAATAAGTCTCTTAGGACTTTGCAGCTAATTCAGAATGCTGCTGCACGTGTTCTGACAGGAACCAAGATCAGAGATCACATCTCTCCCATTCTGGCTTCCTTGCATTGGCTACCTGTTAAATCTAGAATAGAATTTAAAATTCTTCTCTTTACATACAAAGCTCTTCATGGTCAGGCACCATCATATCTAACAGAGCTCATAATACCTTACTACCCCTCTAGAACACTGCGCTCTCAGAATGCTGGGTTCCTTGTAGTTCCTATAGTTTCCAAAAGTAGATTGGGAGCCAGAGCTTTCAGCTATCAAGCTCCTCTTCTGTGGAACAAACTACCACTTTGGGTTCGGGAGGCAGACACGGTCAACATTTTTAAGAGTAGACTTAAGACTTTCCTTTTTGATAGAGCTTATAGTTAGGGCTGGCTCAGGTCATCCCTTAGTTATGCTGCTATAGGACTAAACTGATGGGGGACTTCAAATGGTGCACTGGGCTCTTCTCTGTTTCTCTCTCTCTCTCTCTCTCTCTCTCTGTGTCTCTCTCTCTCCATCACCATCTGTAAACATACATGTCTCATTAATGCATGTTAATGCATCTTACTAACTTAACTTCTTCCCTGGAGTTTCTGTGCTGCGTGGCTGCTGCTGTGGTCCTGCACGACGTCCACTACATATATTATTACTGTCATTATTGCTACCATATCTCCATTACAGTTTATAGTTAGTTATTAACTCAACTGGCCGCGGCAGATGACCGTCCACCAAGTTTGCTTGGTTCTGTTCGAGGTCTCTGCCTGTTAAAAGGAAGTTTTTCCTCGCCACCATCACCAAGTGCTTGCTCATGGTGGAATTGTCGGGTCTCTATAAATAATATTATAGAGTACAGTCTAGACCTGCTCTGTAAAATCAAATCAAATTTATTTGTATAGCCAAAAGGTACCCAAAGTGCTTTACAACAAAGCCATAAAACAATGCATAACATATACATAACATACAAATACAATTAAAAGTGCCGTAGTGCTACAGCGCTGCAGGGTATTAAAAAGCTTCCAGAAATACATAGAAATAAGCAGACAGAATGAGTACACCTAAGAAACCGTACTGTCCTAGTCGGAATTAAACGGCAATCTAAAAAAGTGAGTCTTAAGCTTCGATTTAAAAAGGCTGAGATCAGTGGTGATGCGAATGTCAGGGGGCAGTTTGTTCCACAGTCTGGGAGCAGCAACGGCAAAAGAACGGTCGCCCCATTGTTTAAATCTTGACCTAGGGACCTCTAACAGAAGCTGACCCGAAGAGCGCAGGGCTCTGCCACAATTACGAATAGTTAAAATCTCAGACAAATAAGAGGGGGCCAAGCCATTAATGGCGTTAAAAACAAACAACAGAAGTTTAAAGTCAATTCTAAAACGGACTGGAAGCCAGTGGAGTGACGACAGCACAGGGGTAATATGTTCACTTCTGGATGTGCTTGTTAAAAATCGGGCAGCAGCGTTCTGCACAAGTTGGAGATGAGAAATTGAAGACTGACTGAGGCCAACGTAAAGGGCATTGCAGAGGTCCAGTCTGGAACTGATGAAAGTCCTTTACCATTTACCATTTCAAAGTTGTCCCTGTTTTAATCTCTCTTCACTTTTAAATACTTTTTATTAATGTGAGTGGCTTTGTTTTACTGCAGGCACTAGGCAACCTGCACTTTCTAAAGGTAGCTATTGCCAAGCCATAGCTAGAGCTGGGTTGCTGAACACCTTATTGTGAGATAAATCAGTGAGATTACAAAGCTTTTCTGGAAGATTTTGTATAATATGCACTGACTGGCCTTTGATTTGTCATTTTAGGATTGCCAATGCTGTTTTTGCTTATGCCATCTTTGATTTTGTATTTTTTATTAGACCCAGTTGGAATGTGGATGGGCTTTTAGATCATCCACACTTTTAGAGGTTGTGGTAGTGTCAATATCCTTATAGCCCTCAGGTCTTTTTTAGCATCCTTGGCTGATTGACATCAGTATTTGGTATTTTATGAATGATTGTTTTTGCTTTTATTATTTTAGAGTAACAAATGTCTTATTTTGTTTGTGTAAAATAAAACTTGCCCATCTAAAATCAAAATTCATGTCTCTGAATTTTACCATCATTTGTTGGGATTACATAAACATTCAGCCTCAGTACAGTTGTCACAGACTGGGAAAACTGGTTCAAGGACCTGCACTTTTGGCACATCCCCGCTGGCTTCACAACCACAGAGGGTGAAATGGCTGACTCAGAACTTGAACTGAAACTGATACTGATATCACGAACACAAGACTAAATTCAAAGCAGGATACAAAGACACAGGTGAAACTAATCAGGTTGGAACAGACAAACTGGTGGGAAACACAACAAAGGCAGGAATAAAGATACAAACACAAGGAATGGGGAGATTTGCAAAACTTGTGCAGTGCTAATAATGACATGCTCCTGACAGACGAGTTATATTTGACCTTACCTAGGTCCTTCTCAGGTAAACAAAGTGGTTTTTACATTTCTTCTTTCCTGTGGCTTGTGGGTCACAAATCTTTGGTCTCTAGTGTATTCAGATACTGGCTTTGACAGTATCTGAATAGTTTATAGTTTAGTTTCATAAAGATTCTTGTCATGTTTCTCAGAGGCCTGGAACTGTTGCTGCAACAGCCCTTCTGCCTATAAACTCACACTAGGGCTGATGTTTATTACAAAATGTTGGGCCAAATGAGAACTCTGGCAAAAGTCATGTGACTCCTGAAGACCCAGCTCTTCAGAGAGTACCTTCTCTCCTAGCACTACCTACAACTGGACATGAGAAAGCTACCCCTTTAAGAACTGTCATAGCACTTATTGTTGCACTAACGCTTTCTTATCGCACTGTACCTTGATTGTTCCCTACTCTGTAAGTCGCTTTGGATAAAAGCGTCTGCTAAATGACTAAATGACTAAATGTAAATGACTTGTGCAAAAATCTAAAGTTGACTTATCTAATATGAGAATATATCTATCTTAACATTAACCAATTAAAATAAAAAAGGTCATGTAAATATAAATTTACTACAGTGGTCTTAGAAGGCGTACATTCCCTCTGTGTGTGTTTCTGTACATATACATGCTTAACCATGTGCTGCTGCCGCCTTTAATTAATGAATTTAAATTAATCTGACACCATTCATTACAGATTTGTGCTGTGTTGGAAATGATACGCAAATGAGAAATGAGGTCCAATCTAGTAAGATTGCTTTTATGTGTATAGTGACCGAAATGTTTATTTAAACATTAGATCTACATGTTAAACTGGCATCAGATGGGTGCATGTGTGAAATTGGTTCCTTTACTGCATTCTCTGTTGCCGCGAGACTACACACAGCTTGAACGTTTGAGCATCGCGAGATTTTACCAGCTGTTTAGTCTGTGTTTTTTTTTTAGACTGGTGCTACTCGGTCAACACGTGGGGAGGAGAGATTGACTTTCCAAAGGGACACGTTTGAAAAAAACTCACATTGTAGTATTGTTCTCATCGTGGCGGCACAGAGGACCCTAAAATACTGTAAGTAAACTAAAAACTGTGGAGAGGAAAGAGCGCATTTAGCAACTAAGGGGAGAGACCAAGCAAGCCGATAGCCATTTACATCATGTTCAAACAGCGTGACTTAACTTCAAATCAAGGCAGGGGAATGCAACACATCCATAAATTTAGTTTAGAAAAAACAAAAACACTCATGGACATTTTCACGCGTCTCTGCAAACTGTCTACAGTCTCCTCTGTCACCGTCTGGGTGCAGTATTCCCATGTCATTGAACAACTAGCCTACTCATCTTTCTCTAATTTAACAGCCAACATACTCTTGCTAGCCTGTTTTCTTGCTGTGTAACTTAGATAACATTGATTCCTTCTCTCCTGCGGTTTATGCACTTAATAACAACAGGGCCATGTGCTTTGAATAGTAGTAGATAGGTTGTAGGTAGCAAGTAGGTTGTCAGCATTAAGTGTGCAGTTGGCTAGCATTTTCGTCAGGCCGGCTAGCAAGCTAACGTGAAGGTCTGAGGCCCATTTAAGAGCGAATCCCTTTGGCTTAAAAATGTCCTTTAACCCTGCGCCAGTCTGACACAAACCGTCATTGGCGCAGTTGGTTGCGTTTAAGGCTGTGTGGTGCATTGCCTTTATGTTGTGGCCTAACGCAATGGTGAGACGTTGAAATGAAACTCTGAAGTGGCCTTAAACACGAGGCTTTAATGATGTAAGCCACGGTCGTGGTGTTTGAATAATGCAGTGGAGGGAATTAGCTGGCTTGTCACTTTAATTTGTCTTGATGTTCATAGACGTTTTCGCATTTTAATCAATGTGCTGGGCTAAGCCTGCTAACTTCATACTTTGTATGCACTGCGGCCTCCTAACCAGCCACGCGTTAGTCCCAGTAGTGTAACGTTCGCGTTAGGTCACAACCACTTTTACGATACGCTCTCATTCCAGACACTCCATGTGTATATGTGACAAATAACGCTTCCCTTTTTACTGGCCAAACGTTGTGTATTTTAGGACTGAACAGAAGCTCCTCTGAGGATGTTAAGTGTTTTCAAATGAATTCGACTTTCAAAAGAGGGAACTAGCGGCACCAGAACTAAGTTTCAGAACTTGTCCTCATTACTCGCCAGCTAACTTGCCACCCCATCAGTCTGTTTTTCAAAGATGTGTTGTGCCATGTTAGCTACAAATTTGAAGCAGTGTTGGTGTTTTGAGACATACAAAGAGTCTCATTCGATCCACGGACCGTCTCACTGCATTGTAAGTGCTGTTTCACGTTGTGTACCTGATAACTATCTCTAGATAATGACATTAGGTAGTCTTTGGTGTGTGTTGAGGCTGATATGAGTTACACAAAGCACGCGACAACACCAACGGGATTATTATGAGCCACACAGTCACGTTGTAGATATTATTAGCACGTAGCTAGCCGATGTGCTCTCTGGCATTAGCCAAGTTGTAAGTTGTCCGTGAAAGTTGACATTATGATCCTCTTGTACGTTAGACAACACGACAAGTCAAGGTACATCCTCTCATCTTTGTAAACGGCAAACGATTTTGTTGGGCTGTGAAAAAATCGAACGATTAGCTCGTTGTAGATGCTAACATATCAACGCTTGTTAAGTTCATACTTCACTGTAGCAGTGGAGCCCCTGTACTAACGCCGTACTGAAGCGTTATCGCTCGACACACACTATCATCTAGTGATATGTTACGATAATAGTCCTTCGAAAAATGCGACTGCTGAAATTCTACTTGCATGTAATTCCCACATTAATGCTAATAGGTATAAAATGTCACCCCCAATAATCAAGTAACAGCATGTCGCGTTAGTGACGGATAGTATCTAGTGATGGTGTGTTGTAGTTCTGTATCCATTGTGAAAGCTGCTTAGGTTCCCTGTGCTCAGCACATCGTATAGTTTGTAGCTGTAGCATGTTAATACACCCTGGCCACTCCCCTCTCTGAAGGACAAGGTCACAGTCTGAATCCTGACTTTAAGGTCAAGACAAACACAAATGAAGTGACCTGTAAGGAGGGCTCTCGGTTGACTGCTTGTAACTTTTATTGTAACCTTGTCCAAGGTGAATGTACTGTGGGCCACCATTTCATAGACGTGTGTGCAGGCTCATCAGTATCCTTGTGTGTAGGTCCCCATATGGAAACCTTTTGGTTGTTAATTTGTCATTGAATTGACATATGACATATGATGTGATTGCTTGAAATGTAGGAGTCGCTTTTTAATATCTGCTTATATGCATTTGCACTCAATCTCTGGTTGGAGGACCCCCATACTCCCCACTTATTTGTTGTTAGTGGTTGAACCACAGGATGATTTTGATTCTATATGTAATGAACTGAAGCTGAAAGGTAAGTCGACGTACTAAACTAATAAAGTCAGTCTGGCTTCATTTAAAAGAGAACCTGTTTTTTTCATTGCAAATGTTCATGTTAGTTGTCATTATTCATGCAGTAGCCTTAGTTGAACTATAAACCCACCTAAAGTAAACCAACAATGAGGAAAAGTAACTTTTTTTTCTCTGTCATTGTAAGACAAAAACCTAACAAAATCCAAAAAACAAAATCCTAACAGAGCACGACGAAGGCAAAAAATAAAAAAGTATACAGCTCTTGAGCTCTACATTCCCAATGTTTTTCCTTTGGGGTTAACCGGCAGTGTGTTCAAGGATTCTCTGACACTTAACATCAACCTTTGTAATACAACAAATGACTAAATTAATAAACAGTTCAAGTTCTAACAATCAGTGTGTGTATAGTGCTTAACACATATTAGACCACCTGTCAGAGACCATCCAGCATCATGAAGTGATTTAATGTGGACTTCATTTTCAGTGAACTCTCCACGTTTTACCATTTTGAACAGGAATGAGGAATTTCAAACTGAATTCACCTTTTTATACCCAAATTTGAGCCGACTTGAGCTGAAATAGAAAGCGAGAACTTAAAAGCAGCTGCCAAATTGTGTCTCAAAGTATGCTGGTTGTGATTGAGTCATGTTCAGCCCATGTGATGCATTCCTCCTGGCTGAGACGGGCATGGCCAGGTCTGTTAAGGAAAGGTATGTGCACATGGCCTTTTTTTAACATGGGCAGGGAGTCACTTCCTGTTAGGCAGCACACCAGGATTTGGGCATGCAGAGAGTTGGTGTCATCAGTTATAGCTGATTTCTGAAAGACAAGCTGATCATTTTGTAACCTTCAACCCAGTCTTTGTTCCTACTGTGTTTCATTTTTAGGCATAGATTATATATTTGACTTTGTGATGAAAGGGCTTTATAGTTAAACATTTTGTATAGAATATTAATGAAAATCAAAGGAAGTGCAAAATTGTGTAAAAAATTACCACCACCCAATGTTTGACAATTGTGTTGGGCCTATCTTTTCAATTTTACATGCATGTACTACATCATGCATTAGCATCACATCGGTAGATTAATTTATCAAGTTTGTTGCTGAAATTCAGAAATCTGAACTGGAACTGAAAAGTGGAATGGTGTATCCCCGTTTTTGAGGGGGAAATCATTTTATCTTTTGTTGCAACAAACAATATGTAACTTTGCAATATTTTCACATCAGCAAGTAGAGTTTGCAAATTATCATGTGATTGTACAAATAAAATGGTATATAAAAATACATTACAAATAATATATCAAATATTGTACAAACATTTCTTAATCAAACAGGATTAAATTTAGTGCATTTCCCACATGTTGGGTGAAAGGCTAAAATTAGGCTTAATAATGATTAAGGCTAAAATTAGGCTTAATAATGATTAAGGCTAAAATTAGGCTTAATAATGATTAAGGCTAAAATTAGGCTTAATAATGATTAAGGCTAAAATTAGGCTTAATAATGATTAAGGCTAAAATTAGGCTTAATAATGATTAAGGCTAAAATTAGGCTTAATAATGATTAAGGCTAAAATTAGGCTTAATAATGATTAAGGCTAAAATTAGGCTTAATAATGATTAAGGCTAAAATTAGGCTTAATAATGATTAAGGCTAAAATTAGGCTTAATAATGATTAAGGCTAAAATTAGGCTTAATAATGATTAAGGCTAAAATTAGGCTTAATAATGATTAAGGCTAAAATTAGGCTTAATAATGATTAAGGCTAAATCAGCCTGCAATCTCCAGGCAGATCCTGATTTGCCCTGTTTTTTTTTTCTTTTTATAAATTGTATAATTGTATTCACTATGAAACAACCTTCAACTCATGTGTCTGTCTGTTTTTTTTTCTAACTTTCAGGTGTAGCTGTTAGTGTCCTGAGGAAATGCCGCTGAGGTTTCGTTCTGTTGTACCCTACACACTGCCTGGAGTCCTGGCACTGATTGGCTGGTGGTGGTACATCTCGCGGAAGAAAGAGCGGCTCATTAGCCATGACAGTCCAGAGGGGCCTCTGACCACTGTGGGTCTTAGAACATCTCCAGCAGAGGGTAGCAATGGTTTGGTTGAGAAAAACACACTATCCCCCCCAAACGACACAGAAAGCCCTACCCACATAACTCCAAAGGTCAGTCTTCAGAGAACACCACATGAAAATATTTCCCAGGTCCATGTCCAGGGCACTGAAGCAGCACATTCACAGGTACAAAGCTCTGAAGAAGCTGCCCCTCACCTTGACAGAATAAGACGAGAGGAAGTCCATAAACCCTTGGTCTCAACTCTACAATCACCTTGCGAAAAAGACAGCCTGCAGGTGGCTTTGAAGGATCTTAAAGACCCAGACAAAAACTCTTCACCTGCCTTGGTAAAAGAGCTGGAGAAAGACCTAGTCAAAGATCCAACCACAGTGGAAGTCATCTTGCCCATCCAGTCTATCAAATTTACTAGCTCTTCCTCCACAACAGCACACCTTTCTGATGCAGAGAGGCCTGAGCCCGAGGGGGAAGTTGCAAAGAATTACAGCACTGTTAGTACACAAAATGAGATGATTGTTTGTGCAGCCACCCCAGCCAAAGTGCAGAGAGTGATCCCATCAGAGGCAGATTCTCTAGAGACACCCCCTTCAGCCCAGGATTTCCACCAACACATTCTAACCAGCACACCCACCTTCCCTTCCCCTGCCTGGGCTTCCACAGCCCTGACAGTGGTCCAAGACTCCAACACCACATTATTGACCCTGGACGGTATCCAGGTACGCAGTGGAGAGGACCAAGATCTAGAACTTCTGGCATCTGGACTCATAACTGAGGTAATCTCAGCAGCAACCCAGGAGATCCTTGGTGTTAGAGGCTGCCAGGTCACAGACAACAGCCAGCCCAGCTGCAGTAGCAGCACACCATTGGGTAGTGGCAGACAATGTTCCCAACAGGAGCCAATCACAACAGCCCAGCAGCACTACCATCTACTGACAAGCCCCTCTGAGGAGGGCTGTGAGACTAAAGATGCAACAGAGAAAGAAGAGACGGGGATGCCTAATGGATGCTCCCTGATCAGTCATAGGGTTCATCAGACAAACAATGCACAGAGGGGCCACTGGCCAAGACCATTGCACCAAGCAGCACAAAATTCCCCTTCATTTCACATGAAACTGAAAGGTAATGAAGTAGTCATGCTTACTGAGGACTCTGCCTGCAGCACATGGCACTCTGAGGATGGCATCAGCAGTGAGGACCTCCAAAACATCATGTTTGACAACCAAGTGGATGTGATCCAAGTTACAGACTTGTCAGCAAGGGAAGCCACGCAGCCTCAGTCACTGGTTGAGACCACCACAGAGGCAACGATTCTCGCCGAAACTCAAGGCAACTCGCTGGATGCTGTGTGTGAGATTAAGAGGCTCAATGGAATTGGCTTGAGGAATGGAGCCCTTGGGACATGTGAGGTCGAGACGGACCAGTCTGGAGGTGAGACGTCACTCTTTTTAATCTGATTATTAGTGAAAGCAGTAGTAGCTTAAATTGGTAAATATTGCTGAGTATGGCCAGGCAATACTAGATTTTTGAGTGTGTGTGTGTGTGTATGTATATATATATATATATATATATATATATGTATGTATGTATGTGAATAACTGCAACTCAAAGTGGAGAGTATGTGAAAACTGATTTTGCTATCAGTAATGGTATACTGGTAAAGGGACATGATTGAACAGATTAGAGTGAAAAAAGTGAATTTCTGCCAAATGTGACAAAGTGGTATTTGATGTAAAATACACATTAGATGTTGTTCTTTCCAGTATTGTGCTAATGTCTTACAACTAAACTTAAGTTAAAGCATAGACTAGGTATACTGTATGGTGAGCTGTGTGTGAACAAATTGCTCAGGAAGATCATTGAACCCTGAACCACCTGTGTTGCTGGAAAGGTGGTGATGCTTTTGTCTCTTGTGTGGGTGTGTGTGTCACTGTCCACCCAGGCTCTGATGTCAACAGTATGGACTCTGTGGATAGTGGCTGCACTATGGGTGCTGGGGAAAGCCAGACCAACCACACTGCCTCCTCGAGTTCTGAGCTCATCATCTGGGAAATTGAGGTGCCAAAGGTGAGTCAGAACAACTGACACACTGACAAAACCACAATTGATTCAATGGAACCAAGCAACTTCCTCTTTACAGCGTAAGTGGTATGGGTGGGTACTGAAACCTAGTATTAATTATTGAAGACTGTAAATATCCATAATCTCCGTAATCGCTCTGCTTATGGTATTCATCTATGATGCATTTTTGGGCAATACCCATGTCTAGTTAGATAAAATATAGAGCTTCAACCTCTTTGTTTTTGTAAAATAATGTCCAAAATCATTCTCTGACATAAGGTATAGAACGGCTATAAGTATAAAGCTATCAATGTGTATACTCTAAAATAGAAGGTTTTACTTGAGATATAGTTATCCAGATTTGATTGTCAGCATTGATTGTTCTGACTCTACATTGATTTATATAGAGCCAGTTTGGGAGTGGTTTGTGACATTTGGCAGGTGTGTTCTGTGTAGGCCATTGTGTTTTTCTATTTTCTAAAACAAACTCTGACTGCTTTTTAAACATAGTATTTGGTTTTGGATTCACATTAACTGCCTGTCTTTCTTCCAGCATCTTGTAGGGCGGTTAATAGGGAAACAAGGGCGATACGTGAGTTTCCTTAAGCAGAACTCTGGTGCGAAGATCTACATCTCCACCCTGCCTTATACACAGGAGTTTCAGATCTGTCACATAGAGGGTGAGTCAGCAGAACCCCACCCTTGTAATACTCATGTCTCTTACTAGCTTCAAAACTCTGAGCATTTCAAAGAAATCAGTTTTGCTTTGGACCACACCTAAAACTTTGACTTGTCTGATATCTCTCCAGGTACACAGCAGCAGGTTGACAAAGCTCTGTCCTTGATTGGGAAGAAGTTTAAAGATCTGGACTTGACTAACTTATATGCACCTCCACCACCCCCACTCACATTACCATCACTTCCCATGACCTCCTGGGTAAGGATGGGCTCTGTTACTGCTCTGTGACACTGTGTATTTTGAGACTTACTTTATATATATAATATATTGCTAGACATGCTGATAATACTAGGCCTTCTTTTTCATACTATCCAGCTTATGTCAACCCAAAAGCAAGGCACATGCTGCATGACTAAGAGATGACAGCTGCATATTTGCCTCATGCTGGTTATTTTGGGGATGTTTGTTTTGTTTGGGGCTAGTTTATTTGTCACATACTTGTCTGTCTTGGTCAGGAGACGAGTTTAAGACGTTTATGTCTGTGTACTGTATCTCTTGATTTGTCCTTCTGTAGAGTGAACTGGTCAACCAGAACCTACAGTACCAGTCAAAAGTTTGGACAGACCTTCATTTACGTTTCTCTTATCTTCTCATCGTATGTTTTTTTTCTGTATTTTTGCTAATTTCTACATTGTAGATTAATACTGAAGAAATCAAAACTATAAAGGAACACATAAGGAATTATGTAGTTAACAAAAAATGTTAAACAAAACTTAATGTTTTATATTTAAGATTCTTCAAAGTAGCTACCTTTTGCTTTTGTTAGTTGTGCCTGTAGTCCCCCAGGAATTATACTCTACAAGACATGTAAGTTTTAACACTGTCGGGTGACCTGAAGGCTAGTTGGACATAAAGCTAACTATCTTCGTTTGATGTTAATAACTAACTTGTCAAGAGCATCCATAAGATACTTGAAGTTATAATTCATTATAAGTCACATCTATGTTTTATGACTTGATGTAGTGCATCGGAAAGCATTGTCTGTGTTTAAGTATAATCGTAAGGCATTAGAATAGAAACTTTATTGATCCCTCAAGGGCAAATTCTTTTTTCACTCAAGGTTTTACATACACAGGCCCAAAATACAACCACACACAAAAAGGGCTCATAGACATGCAAATGAAGAGAGATGGAGGTTGGAGGTTGGAGTTATGGGCAGCCACATAGCGCATGGATTAAAGTTCTCCGTCGCTACGACGGATTTCCGTCATTCAGACTTCGCAGAGGCGACTTATGAGATCAATGTAGATCGGAGGAGAACACAAAAGTGTTGATGGCTGATTTTTATTGACAGATTGTCACACACTGCAGCCAATGGTATCGTTTACAGCATGTGCACGCCTGACCAATGACAGTATAGTGACCCACACAGGGCGGGATCTAAACACGGAGCAGCGCTAAAGTTTAGCTGCTTAGCTAGCATGGACTCACCGCGCTGCAACGTAACAATCAGTTTTTGACTGCGTCACAGAGCTGTGACGTCATTTTGAGACTCGGTTTGTAAAGTTTAGTCAACATATGAGAACTCGTCTGACAGAGAGAGTCTCCTGTTGTGTTTGGACTTTGTCTGCAGTGTTTCTGTGTAAACGGCTTCATTCAGTGGCTCTCCCTCCCCTCTGGCACCGTGAGTTACCATGGTTATGGGAACACCCTGAAACTTTATAATGATAATCAATAAGTTACGTTTTTGGGTTAGTATGACGGTACAAAATCATGAATGTAGCCTGATTGTACCTCAATGCTGAAATCTTGTATTCTAACATATATAACAGATGTAAAGCCTCAGAGCTTCTTTGATTATTAACAGTATGGTAATGATGGCAGAAAGGTGAGAGCTCACCATCACACTGAAACTCTTACAAGGCTGCAAAAGTTGCTCTTATTGTTATTTAATCCTGGTGCTGTTTGTTTGATGTATTTTTCTGTTTAATGATAAGAGGCTCACTGGAAACAATATTATTATTATTAATAATAATAATAATAATAATAATTAATGATAATGATGATGAGAAGAAGAAAAATAACGTACTGAAGTTCTGTAGATGGTTGATTATTTGAGTAAAACTTGAGACAATCTTGGCAAAAATAAAAAGAGTATCAATTTGATTTCACAGATTAAAAATTACATTGAAATGACAATAAAGAAAAGTGTGAACAGAACAGCTCTTTAAAGCATTCTGCTGTGTTGGTCAAGTATTTAAACTTGATGTCTGCATTAGAGAACATGGTTATGAGTGCAGTGGGGCTGTAAATCTTTTTTTAGCACGTGTCAAGTAACGTAACCTGTAACATCTTTCACAGATTGCAAATGGGGAATATGACTTGGCTGCAGCTTGAAAAAAAAATTCAGTCAAAAGATTTCTTTTTGCTTTAATCAAATCAAATCAAATTTTATTTGTATAGCCCAAAGTCGCAAAATACATTTTGCCTCGGAGGGCTTCACAATCTGTACGTTTTTAATCCATGCATAGTGACTCCTTGTGAGCAATTAGGGGTTCAGCACCTTGATAAAGGGCATCTGTGCCCAGGAGGTGAACTGGTAGAAAGTGTTAGTGTCTAGGAAGTTAGGAACGGTTTGAAAAAGTGCAGGCATTTTCAGGCAAAAAGTGCAAGCAAAAAATAAACAATCAAACAAAAATTGGTAGTTGACTGGATGAGCCATCTGTCTATCACAGTCTGCTATGTGGGAATAAATTAGAACTGCCTGCCAGAAGATCTTTTCAGTGTTGTTTTTTTGTTCTCTTTTAATGAAAATATAACTGATGCTAGCAGCATCTACTCTCTAGTGGCTGCCATTGTTGTTTGAACAAACCTAAGAATTCAAAATAAATAAATAAAAAAATAATTGATAAATAATATAATAATAATATGGTACAAAACAACAACTATAGACCACTGTAACTATAGCTATTCATATTTTCACTTCCATAAAACATTTGATCCTTGATTTTCTTGAAGCAAAAATAATCTGTGACATCATCATAACACACCTGCCTGACAACCTCATGGATTATACTAATTATCCTAAAGCCCTATTCACACAGGGGACGTAAGCGCCGTCGAACGGCTGCGCCGCGGTCACCGGAGCTGATCGCTGCCACTCTAATCAATGAAACCACTCATACAGGGCGCGCCGCGGAACGTCTCAGCAGCGTCCCAGCAGCGACTCTCCGCGCTGCAGCGCTATCATTCCGTAGCACTTCTATTTTTGACACGAGCCGTTGCTAAACCGCGTGAATCTCAACAGAGCAGATTGCACCAGACAGGTAATCCGACACAGAATCAACGTAATACACTTCCGCCCCCTTTTAAAATAAAACACAATACGCAGTTCATGTAGCCTATCACAGCTTCACATCAACATTAAGTCATGACCGGTGGCACCAGGTCAGCAGTCAATCGATCAAAGGGTCTCAACATGAACGACGAGAGACTAATTGTTGAAGTGGAACAACACACAATAATTTATGACACAACAGATCCTTTTTATAATCTCTTCCACGTCGGAGAAGCAAAGTAAGCTGTTTGTTGTTGTTGTTTCCTTTATACACAGTTTATCGCGGGGTCTCGCGTACATTTCAAATTCTCGCGTGATCTCGTGATCTCGCGATCTCGCGTGAATACGGCTGGCTCGCTACGCTGCCGACACGCGCCCGGTGTGAGTTGACGCCGGGCAGAGGACAGAGCAAAACCGCGGCGCAGCCGTTCTGCGGCGCCTACGTCCCCGGTGTGAATCCCCAGTAATACTATACTAAGTCCACTGAGGCAGTCTTTTGCCATAGATCATTGCAGGTATGTCTTTATCAGCTTAAGTTGTGAAAAGCTTCTTTCAGCTGATGCCACTGTTACTGGCAGGGTACAGGCATCCTCAGGGATATCCAAAGATCTGGAAGCAACTGTCAGTTCCTTCTTGTGGACAGTCTCCAGCTGTTCAAATAGCAGTTCAAATGCAGTCTTGCTGTTTGTGGTTAACAAAACCTTCATGGCAACTCTGACCCTTAGATGTTGGTTTCCTCTCAACTTTTCAGTGTGGTCTCAAGATCTACACACTACTTCTCCAGTGCTTCATCATCCAAGGTTGGGAAGTTTTGCAGAACCCCAAACTTCCTTTTAAGTTGTCAAAGTGGTTCCAACTGGTCATCCAAAGAGTCAATGACCACATTAAAATATGTGGTCCATAGCCTCTTCAGAGCATGCCTGACTGGCTAATCTGTCGCTTCATAGGAAAAGTCAGTCTTCTGAGTGCTTCTCAGTCTCTTCTCCTTGAACATGGTCTCCCCATGCATTTCCTTACACACATCTTGTGTGTCAGGGCCATCTGTTAAGCAGTGGAAATGATGGCTTTGCTTAGTATTCTTCAGGAGGTTAACTGCCACATCCAATTGCATTGTGGAAGACTAGAGTAGCTTACTGACTGTAATGTTGGAAAGAACGTCATGCCTCACAACTGTCTGTACCCTATGCCAGATGCCTAGTAGCACAGCACGGCTAGACACAGCTCTCCCACCTTGTCTCACCTTCTGCCTGTTAAAAGGAAGTTTTTCCTCGCCACCGTCACCAAGTGCTTGCTCATGGTGGAACTGTTGGGTCTCTGTAAATATTATAAAGAGTACGGTCTAGAAAAGTGTCATAAGATAACTTTTATGATATGGCGCTATATAAATGAAATTGAATTGAATTGAACTTTATTATTTCAATAACGCCCCTAAAGACATTATCAGAATCAGAAAAGGCTTATTGCCAAGTACGATTTTACACATACAAGGAATTTGTTCTGGTGTCGTTGGTGCATGACAACATTCTCTAAATATAAGCAATTAAAAATTAAGATATATGTATATATGTATGTATGTATGTATGTATGTAAAGTTAATAGAGCAGTACAGCTGTGCAGTGATAGTAAGTAGCAGTCAAATGTTCACAGTAGTGGGGTATTTTAAATATGCTAGTATAAGTATATAACAAAACAAGGTCCAGGCTGAGCGTTAATGTAACGCATAGAGTTGTGGATGCAATGTCAATGTGACATGTAGAGGCAGAGGTGGAGTGTGAGAGTGAGAGTGTCAGGGGGGGCTCTGGGCCTTGTTGATAAGGCTAGCAGCAGACGGGGGGAAAAAACTGTTCTTGTGGCGTGAGGTTCTGGTCCTGATGGACCACAGCCTCCTACCAGAGCGGAGTGACTCAAATAGTTTGTGTCCGGGGTGGGAGGGATCAGCCACAATCTTTCCTGCACACCTCAGAGTCCTGGAGGAGTACAGGTCCTGAAGAGATGGAAGATTGCAGCTAATCACCTTCTCTGCAGACCGAATGACACACTGCAGTCTGCCCTTGGTGATGGAGGAGGTGAGGATGGACTCAATGATGGAGGAGTAGAAGTGCACCATCATTGTCTTTGGCAGGTTGAATTTCTTCAGCTGCCGCAGGAAGTACATCCTCTGCTGTGCTTTCTTGGTGAGGGAGCTGATGTTCAGCTCCCACTTGACGTCCTGGGAGATGATAGTTCCCAGGAAGCGGAAAGACTCCAGTGTCAATTGTGGAGTCATAGAGGGTGATGGGGGCAGGTGAGGCTGAGTTCTTCCTGAAGTCCACAACCATCTCCACTGTTTTTAGA
Source organism: Argyrosomus regius (assembly GCA_946959425.1). Taxonomy (NCBI): domain Eukaryota; kingdom Metazoa; phylum Chordata; class Actinopteri; family Sciaenidae; genus Argyrosomus; species Argyrosomus regius. The sequence continues at coordinate 160,442 of CAMPSB010000314.1, read as the reverse complement.
GCGTTGAGCTCTAGGTTGTTTTGGTTGCACCATGTCACCAGATGGTCAACCTCCCACCTGTAGGCGGATTCGTCTCGAGTGGTGTCGTCTGCGAACTTCAGAAGCTTGATGGACTGGTGACTGGAGGTGCAGCTGTTGGTGTACAGGGAGAAGAGCAGAGGAGAAAGAACGCAGCCCTGGGGGGGATCTGGTGCTGATGGTCTGGGAGTCGGAGACTCAGACAGTCAGACAGGAAGTCTGTGATCCACCTGCAGGTGGAGTCAGGCACACTCAGCTGGGAGAGCTTCTCCTGAAGCAGAGACGGGATGATGGTGTTAAAAGCAGAGCTGTAATCCACAAACAGGATCCTGGCGTAGGTTCCTGCAGAGTCCAGGTGCTGGAGGATGTGGTGGAGGGCCAAGTTGACTGCATTGTCTACAGACCTGTTGGCTCTGTAGGCAAACTGCAGGGGGTCCAGTGAGATTTCCTTTGTTAAAGTCACCAAGGACAATAACTAAAGAGTCCAGGTTGGTCCGCTCACACACAGTATCTGGTCGGCGAGCATGCGCTGTGCGTCCTGCACGTTGCCATGCGGCGGGATGTAAACACTGACCAGAATGAATGAAAAAAACTCACGAGGTGAATAAAAAGGCTTACAGTTTATGATGAAAGATTCCAGGTCAGGAGAACAGTGCTGCTGGATCACTGTCACGTCGTTGCACCAACCACTGTTGATGTAAAAACAGATTCCTCCACCTTTTAGTTTTTCCGGAAAGTTCTGTGTCTGTCCGCTCTGTACAGTTGGAAGCCTGCCAGCTGCAGCACAGAGTCCAGTATTAATCCACACAGCCACGTCTCCGTGAAGCACAAAACAGCAGATGAAGAAAAGTCCCTGTTTGGGGCGGCGTTTAGCTCAGTTGGTAGAGCAGCCGCCCCACGTGCGAAGGCTCAGTCCTTGCTGCGGAAGCCCAGGGTTCGAATCCGACCTGTGGCTCTTTCCCGCATGTCATTCACCATCTCTGTCTCCCCACATTCCTGTCACTCTTCAGCTGTCTCTATCAAAAATAAAGCTTGAAAAGGCCCAAAAAAAAAATCTTTAAAAAAAAGAAAAGTCCCTGTTTTTCCCCAACAGCAGTTGTAATTCCTCCAGTTTGTTGGACAGTGAACACGTTAGAGAGAAATATTCCCGGTAACAGTGTGTGTAATCCGTGTTGGTGAAGACGCACAAGCGCACCGTCCCGTTTCCCTCTCCTCTGGCGTTTCACTGCGTGAGCAAAGGTGAGTGCACCTTTGACCAGAATGTCCAAAATTTCTAGTGTAGAGAGTAGAAAAGTAGGAAAGGACACTTAGTTAGGACACGGTTAATGAATGTCAGAGCCTATACTCAATAGATCAATTTCACTTCACTGCAGTATCATAAAGCAGAGTATTGAATTTTCTTCATCCCCCACCGAACTACCTAACAAGATTTGATATGGGATTCTCAAGTATTCATATAATGCAGGTTTAGAACTGTGTTTTTGTTTTTACATGCCATCAAACCATAGATGAACAGACTAGATTGTCAAATTAGAAGTTAGGCTGATCAAAAACAAATCGCATGTAGGCTTATTCTTATTTTTAGATATGTTTGTTAGCTTTTCAACAGGTAAAACAAGAACACATAAGACAAACAAACAAACATTTGGCTCACGTACATATTCACATTTGTACAGGCAAGAGATTCAGGAGTCACATCCTATACAAGTAAGAATAAATTTAAAATAAGTAAAATAAAGGTATACAGAAATAAAAGTAAATCAATTAAATCTTAAAGCAGAGTGTCCCTTTTGAGGCAAAGCATTCAGAGCTACAAACCCTCTTGTGAGAATAGTAGAAATATTCAAACCAACATATGACAGAAAGGGTTCCCATGTTTTACGAAAGGCATCATGATTGCTGTGAAGTTTACATGTCAAATAGTCCAATGCAACATATTCAAATATAGCCCTTTGCCACTGAGCCATAGATGGAACTTTCTCTGTGCTCCAATTCAAAAGAATACTCTTTCTGGAACAGAAAGCAAGCGTCTGGTAAAGTTTTCTTTTAAATTTGTCAGTGATGGACATATAAGGGGTTATTATTACTATTAATAGACAGAATCTTATTAATTTCCTGCCCTATGACCTGCCAAAACTGCTGTACTTTTCTACAATACCACAAAAAATGTGTAAGACTTCCCTGTTTCTACCTTACACTTGGGGCACAATGGAGATGCATTAGGGTTATATTTATGACGTTGAGAGGGAGATATATGAACCCTGTGTAGGAGCTTCAGTTGCATTTATGAGATCAGTGTATATCCGAGGAGGGGGGTGATGTTTTTATTGGCAGGTTGTCACACAGCCAATGGTATTGTTTACAGCGTGCGTGTGACCCACACCAGGCTGGGAGCTAAACACGGAGCATCTGCACTAAAGTTTAGCTGTTTAGCTAGCATGGACTCCTCGCGCTGCGACGTCATCAATTATCGATTAGTTTTTGACTGCGTCACAGAGCTGTGATGTAATTTTGAGACTCGGTTTGTAAAGTTTAGTCAACATGTGAGAACTCGTCTGACACAGAGAGTCTCCTGTTGTGTGCTACATGTGTGAAACAACGACACTACTCTGGACTTTGTCTGGACATTATCCGTGTAAAAACGGCTTCATCAGTGTCTCGCCCTCTCCTCCAGCACCGGGAGTTACCATGGTTACAGGAACACCCTGATACTTTGTAATGATTCTCAGTAAGTTTGTGGTTAGTATGACAGTACAGAATCACTGAATACTGAAAAGTTCTGTACATGGTTGATTGCTGGAGTAAAACTTGAAACAAGCTTTACACAAAAAAGTTTGATTTCATAGAATGAAAATTACATTGAAAAGACAAAACAGAAAAGTGTTAATAGAACAGCTGTTCAAAGCATCCTCTGTTGGTCAAGTCTTCACTGTTGGATGTCTTCATTAGAGAACATGGTGTGGAGTGGTGCTGAACTCTTAGGCATTGTGTCATTTCTTTAGCAGATGTCAAGATGCGGGCGGCTGTGGCTCGGAGGTAGAGCGGGTCGTCCACTAATCAGAAGATTAGCGGTTCGATCCCCGGTTTGATCCCCTCCAGTCTGCATGTCGAAGTGTCCTTGGGCAAGATACTGAACCCCAAATTGCTCCCGAAGGCTGTGCCATCGGTGTGTGACTGTGTATGAATGGTTAGCTCCTCCAACTGATGAGCAGTTGGCACCTTGCATGGCAGCCAATGCCATCAGTGTATGAATGTGTGTGAATGGGTGAATGAGATACGTACTGTAAAGCGCTTTGAGTGGTCGGAAGACTAGAAAGGCGCTATATAAGTACAGTCCATTTAGCGTAACTCAGATTATGTAGTTGGATCTATCTACAATGACTGACAACTTGATGGGAGAGCAGCCATTAATATCTGTGCTGCTAGTATGCCCAGTGCCCCTGCCCCTGCTCCAACCGAGTCCCACCACCAGTCAAACTTCTACTGCGGCCATCACATCTTCTCTGAAAGTCACTTTGGAAAAAAGCGTCAGCTAAATGACTAAATGTAAATAACTAAGGGATTGACAGTAACAGTGCGCATGCCCTCCCATTTATCGATCCTGTTTTTGCTATATGACAAGTTGCGTTGCGCTTTTAAAAAATATTTAGAAGGTATTGAAAGGGCATTATTATTAATTGTATTAAATTTAACCTCAGGATTCCTGCATAAACCCTGGAAAGAAATCCTGTTTTTGAATATCATATTTCCTTTTCAACTGACTAAAAGACATCATGGTAGAGCCTTCCAGTAGTTTGTATAAAGTAGATATTCCTTAATTTCCCCAAATCCAGAAGTGATTGTCCATTAGTCCTGGGGGAAAGTCAGGATTGTCACATATTGGAGTGAAGACAGAAGTGAATCAAGATCTGCCTTCTAATTTTCTGATGGTATGCCATGCCTTAACTGTGGAGATTGTAATGGGGTTACTACAAGCAGACTTCAAAAATGTATTTTTTATTATAAACAGAAGACTACCTAAAGGGTATTTAGACATTGACCTTTCTACATCCAGCCAGAGAGACGTGCACTTATTATACACCCAGTCAGCTATAGTACGCAAATGAACACTAAGCTGGAATTTTAGAGACCCCCCTCTGAGGATGGAAGACATAGCGTAGCTATTTTCAGGCATGGTTTCTTCTTAGACCATATAAAGAAGCTAAACCAACTATTTAACTGTTTGATGGTCTTATGGAGGAACATCACTGGGATTATTTGTATTCGGTAAAGTAACCTGGGGAGAATGTTTATTTTAGGAGTGCAACACGGCCTAACCAGGAAATTGGGAGGGTGTTCCATCTCTCTAAGTCTAGCCTTATACGCTCAAATATGGGTGGGAAATTTGAAAAACGAGGGTGTTACACGTATTCCCAAATAGACAAAACCTTCTGGCGTTACTTCCGATTTACTAAAATTAATTCTGTAACCAGAAAAAGTACTAAACGTATCAATGGTCCCAGTAAGGGTTGGAATAGATACCTCAGGTTCAGTCAAAACAATCAGGACATCATCGGTATAAAGAGTAATCGTGTGTTGTCTAGTGGCAATGGTGAGACCATGTATGTTTTCATTTGTCCTTATTGCCTCAGCAAGTGGCTCAATTGCCAGGGCAAAGAGCAGAGGTGATAGAGGACTTCCTTGCCTTGTACCTCTAAAAATTTGAAAATTAGAAGATCACAACCCGTTTGTAAGCACTGCTGAGAGGGGGTTTGTATAAAGTAACTTTATCCAGTTTAGAAATTTTTCACTCAAGCCAAATTTGTGTATATGTATAAAACAGTATGGCAAGTATGGCATTTGTACGCGGTCGTACGCCTTTTCAGCATCCAGAGAAAGCACCAGACCATTCAAATACTGCTGTTGAAAGACCTTGATTGTGTTTAGTAATCTGCACATATTATTGTATGAATTACGACCTTTAATGAATCCAATCTGGTCATCATTTATAATTTATATCATTTTTTTTTTTTTTTTTTAAATTAGAGAGATGTACACTTCTCTCAGACTGTGGTAGAATGCCTTTCTTAAATCATGGAATTATTCTTATTTTTGGCAAGATTGTACAGCTGTGGAAAATGAATGCAGCAATAATTTTCCTCTACATCTCTATGCTAGGCTTGCAAAGTTTAATGTAAAATTGCAATATTACAAGCTACAATCTCTTCAATGTTTTCTACCTAGAATGTTTGATTTATTGGCCCAGGCCAAGCCATTTTCTGGAAGAGTAATGTTTCCTCATTTGTAATTTGTCTTCTCAGCTTCTTCTCCCTAGTGGAGTGACAGTTGAAGTGATAGTGGTGAACATCGTATCAGCTGGTCACGTCTTTGTCCAGCAGCATACTCATCCCACCTACCATGCTTTGAGAAGCCTTGACCAGCAAATGTTCCTCTGCTACTCCCAGCCGGGCACCCCTGCTCTGCCCTCACCTGCTGAAGGTAACTTTGGTCACACAGTGGGGTATAAGTCAATGCGCACTGAATGCTCAATTTTTGACTTCATAACAGCTGCAACTGCATCTTTAACAGACATAAAAGCCCACCAGATGCATTAATGGAAATACAGTGCATACGGAAAGTATTCACAGTGCTTCACTTTTTCCACATTTTGTTATGTTACAGCCTTATTCCAAAATGGATTAGATTTATTTTTTTCCTCAAAATTCCACACATAATACCCCATAATGACAACTTAAAAAAAGTTTGTTTGAGATTTTTGCAAATTTATTAAAAATAAAAAACAAAGAAATCACTTGTACATACAGTGGTGGAAAAAAGTTTTCGGACACCCCATGCATTTGTGAAATATTGCATTAAGAGTCACTTTTAGGTCTTCAAGTGTAATTTCTTTTAGTTCAGTCACAGCCAAAATACTAAACAAATCCTTAAAAAGCCATAAAAACTTAAAATTGATTGGTTCCATAAAAAATACATAAGACATTTTGAGTATTGGGTTATTGGGTAACCAGTGATCCTCTAATGAAGGTCGTGTTTTTTATTAAAAGACACTATTTGTTGCCGTGCTTCATGCCTATATAAAGCCAGCACATTTGAAAGTTCTTCAGAGACAAAAATGGCTAAAACAAGGAACCTAATGCAGGAAACATGCCTGAAGATACAGATTCTCAGCCAGGAAGGGTACAGCTGCCGCCAGATTGCCAGGAAGTGCAGATGCAGTCCTTCAGCAGTTGGATACACTACAGCAGAAATACAGGCAAACCAACAGCTTGGAAGACAAACCAAGATCTGGGCGTCCAAGGGTTTCTTCAGCAAGAAATGACCGCATCCTGATCCGCATGTGCAGGGAAAACCTCTGAATGACATCACAGGAGCTTCAGCAGCAGTGGTCAAACCAAACTGGTGTCCAGTGTTCCACCCGCACTGTACGTGGCCGACTTTTAGAACATGGCTTAAGATCCTACAAAGCTGTCAAGAAGCCCCTCATCAATGAGAGACAGAGGTTAGCCCAGCGTCGTTGGGCCCAAGCACACAAGAACTGGACAGCCAGGAACTGGAAGAAGATTCCGTGGTCAGATGAGTCCAGTTTCCAGCTTTATCTTCCTCCTGCTAATGTGAGGGTACGCAGAAGGCCAGGTGAAGCATTATCCCCAGCATGTACAGTACCTACTGTCAAGCATGGTGGAGGCAGTATCATGGTTTGGGGATGCATGAGTGCTGCAGGTGTTGGTCATCTCACTGTCTGTGAAGGTACACTGAACTCTACCAAGTATTGTGCCATTCTTGAATCCCACATGCTCCCTTCTGCACATGCTCTGTTCCGAGGTCAAAATTGGAAGTTTCAGCAAGATAATGCCCCTTGCCACACATCCAGGGCCAGTAGAACTTGGCTGCAGGAGCACAGTATCCAGGTCTTAGATTGGCCAGCTCAATCCCCGGATATGAGCCCCATTGAAAATCTGTGGTGGATTATCAAAAGGTCTGTTTCAAAACGTAAACCAAAGAATTTAGAAGAATTAAAAGCAGTAATTCAAGAAGAATGGGACAAGATTACCCCTCAACAGTGTGGAAGGCTCGTGGAGAACATGCCAGCGAGGATTAGAGCTGTACTGCGTGCTAATGGCAGGACAACTAAATATTAATTTGATGATGTGATGGTTTATTTATTTTTTGTTCAGTTTTGAACACATTCTGTTATTTGTTGACTTTGATACCGACAATGTTGGGAACTGACATATTGAAACTGTCAAGAATTTAGTTTTGTTAGTTTTTCTAGTAAACAATAAACAAAAAAAATATAATTTGTATTTGTTTGTGTCTGTCTAATGCAACCACACCTTTTGAAACACAAAAAAATATTTTTCCACAAATATTTCATGATAATATTTGAGATTGTGTAAAATTTTAAGGGTGTCCGAAAACTTTTTTCCACCACTGTAAGTATTCACAGCCTTTGCGATCAAGCTCAAAATTGAGCTCAGGTGCATCCTGTTTCCACTGAACATCCTTGAGTTGTTTCTACAGCTTAATTGGAGTCCACCTGTGGTAAATTCAGTTGATTGGACATGATTTGGAAAGGCACACACCTGTCTATATAGGGTCCCACAGTTAACAGTGCATGTCAGACCACAAAACAAGCATGAAGTCAAAGGAACTGTCTGTAGATCGCCGAGACAGGATTGTCTCAAGGCACAGATCTGGGGAAGGGTACAGAAAAATTTCTGCTGCTTTAAAGGTCCCAGTGAGCACAGTGGCCTCCATCATCCGTAAATGGAAGAAGTTTGAAACCACCAGGATTCTTCCTAGAGCTGGCCGTCCCTCTAAACTGAGTGATCAGTATGCTGTATGTACCAAGAAACACTAGAGAAAACTGAGGTGTATTGGATTAAATTTAGATTATAGAATTAATGATTAAACCCAGTTGTATGTATAATTATGTCCTTTTATCCTGTACAACGCCGTAGAAACTTAAAGAAAGCTTTGTGCTTTTTTCAAGTTTCAGTGTATCTCTATAATGTATACTTGCTTTAAATTCAGCAGTACTTTACCCTTGCCATGACTAAAGGGCAACACTGTCATATTGCTACTTGCAGTTTTATAGTTTATCTGATCTGTCTCCAGTTGGTGTGATCTGTGCGGCTCCAGCGGTGGAAGGAGCCTGGTGGAGAGCTCAAGTCATCACCTTCTATAAAGAAACAAATGAAGTGGAGATTAGATATGTTGATTATGGCGGCTATGACCGAGTTAAGATAGACTCACTACGGCAAATAAGGTGAGTGTCTGAGGGTTTGATTGTATTACAACAATGTAACATTGCCATCTAGTGTACATCTGGTCAAATGCTTTTTTCATTATAGTTTCTTTTCAGTCCTGGTCAACATCAGCTTTGTGGCAGTTGCTGTAGGAAAATTAAGCCAAGTTTTTTTTTTTTTTTTTTTTTTTTCAGTCCTACTCAAGATATTTTTAAAATGCATATGTTATCATGCATGTTGTTTTCTATGAAATTCCCCCTCAGGGTTTCTTCTGGATTTTGTATCTTATTATTTATGCATTATACTGGCAGAAACTGGGAGCTGGGTCCATTTAAAAACTGGAGTGCATCATCTCTTTCCTGATGCTCTAGCCATGTGTTTTCCCAAGGTCTCTATCTTTTCTCAATATAGCTCCAGTATGTATGGCAACTGGCTGTGGAGCTGGTGTGGACATGCCCGCCTCCTTACTGCCACTCTACACTGCCTGAAGCTCCTGCTCCCCTGAAATCTGAACTGTATAATGTATACAAGAAACTGAAGTGAAACACTTTAATACTGAATGTTGTTTATTGTTCTCAAAGGATTAATATATTTCTTTTACTGACATTACACTGACCTTTCCTCTTACCGTGACAACATCTTACAGGTTAAAACCTAGAACTGAAAAAGCATTAATTGAGAGGTGGTGGTTTTGATAAATTGTGACAGACTGCTACAGGCAGACTCTCCAGAGTCATGTTGGTCTCTATTACTGTTCTCTAAGGTATTTCCATCATTTTAACAGATTACTGCTTTTTGTTTTCCAGGTCTGATTTTGTCACACTGCCGTTTCAAGGTGCTGAGGTATTGCTTGATAACATCGCTCCACTTCCAGGTACAACATTGTGTTAAATTATTTTACAACTTACATTTGAGCATCCCACACCAGTTTGACAATGGCAGTGCTAGTTGGACAGTATGTTGACAAACTATATCTAGCCAATTTTGTGTAGTGACAGTTTTTTCAGTGGTGCCTTCATTTTTAATGCTTTAATTATGTATGTTTATACTTCAAATCAAAGTAATGCAAATTTTGCTTTCTGGAAGCTGCAGATATTCTTTGAAACTGTTCATATGATGTTCTTCTGACATGTGTAAAATGTCCACCAGGAGAGGATCGTTTTTCACCAGACGCCACATCAGCATTGGAGGAGATGACCAGAGGAGTGGCATTGCTTGCACAGGTGAATCCACCTCCCTTACTAAATCACACAAGTGTCAAAATCGACTAGCTAACTGGCCATTTGTGTTTCTTTCTCTGTAAAGGTCTCAAACTACGATAACAACACAGGCCTCCCACTTGTTCACTTGTGGAATATGGTCGGAGATGAGGTACAATGCTTGAATACACTTCATAATACAACTGTGTATGTGGCATATATTTGTAGTTTTAGGATTATATACTGCATGTTGTGTACTTATACTAGTAGTTTCAAGGTGTTGTTGACCTGATGGAATAAGAAGGTGCTGAATTTTACCACTGAGTGTTTTTTTTGTTTATTTGTTTTGTTTGTAATGAACTAGCTATCATTTAAATCATCTGAATGTAGCTCTTCTTTTTCCAGATAATATCGGTCAACCGTACACTGGCAGAGAGGGGCCTAGGTGTTTGGGTGGATGGATTTTGAACTCCTAACATGATCTGACCTTCATGCCCCATTCTCTTGTGATAAGCAGTCTAGGACCCAGGTCATCCTGGGTCCTAGCCCCACCAGACACAACACTGGATCTAAGATTGTTTTTTGTTTTTTTCTTTTTCTTTTCATTTCCTTTCCTTGTGAAAATAAATTTGAAACTGTTTTGCAGGCATAATCTCCAAGAACACAGCACTGCTTCAAAATAAGACAATGTTCCCTCTGGTTCTTTAACACAAAAAGAACTTAAAGAAGGGAAGGAGGGAGGTACTTGTAAAATTAAAAAAAAAAATCTATATTGTAACTAAATAAAGTTTGAATCAATACTTTTTTTCCCCCTCCCTCATCCTATGCTATTTTTTGCTCTGGGCCATCTGGATCATTTTGCTGTGTGGAAGGACACACCACCATCACCATCTATAGACACTTTAGTTTTAAACTGTTTTGGGTTTCATTGATGCCCCGCATAATCGTCTTCAGGACTATATACTTTTAAAGTTGATTAAGCATTTTTTTTCCCCTGTCTGGATAGAATGTGGGTGGCAGGCTATAGACTGATGGGACTTGGACATGGACTTCTCTGGGGTCTCCATCTAGACGTGCTGCACCTGTAACTAGGACAGAGGTGTGAGTTGGTTGCCTTTGCTGTACATTTTTCCACCAACTTGCACTGCATTACAGAGGAGCCAGGAATTTCAGCCTACCAGACAAAATGCAGTTGAACCACTTCTCAGATGGGAACACTCCAAGTCAGGCAAGATTTCTGTAACTACAGTATATTTCTTAGATGCCTTTTCTGACAGCATGTCAGCAAGGCAACTTATGGCTGAAAATACAGATCATTAGATCATCATGGTCCACTCTGATTTTGCTATAAATCCAAACCAAACCAAAATGTTAAAAACTGAACACATGATTCTGCTCTCAAGATAAAAAATGTAATAAAAAAAAAAAAAGAAATGCAAATCTGGACTCCGTATAAATTATGTGCTCTAATGACATAACAGATTTTTTTAAAATAAATTTTTAAATCTATGAAAACCGTTGGTTAAAAATAGGTAAACATCTAAATGTGAAGGGAAACAAAGCTGCTAGAGGTGCATGTTGACTTGTCTTCACTGATGTACCATTACTAATATTTCATGCTGGTCAATTAATTCTGTGTCATGAGTGTTGTGTGCTTTAATAATTGTACTGAGCTGGGATGCAGCATTAATATACTGTCTGTGATTCTGAATCAGTCTGCTGTTATCCTGAAGCTCTGAGCTCCACAATGAGGGAACCGCTAAAAACTCTTGGGAAAGAAGCACTACACAAAATTGTTTGCTGCTGCTCTTTAGTGTTGTAATATGGCTGATCTGAATTCAGTTTGTGTCATGCATGGTAAACCAGCCCAAGAGACCCTCTGTTTTGTGTTGACATTTGTGTTAAAAGTGTCGGTGGTCTGTCACCTGTCAGCCTATGTGTTAAAGTGCACTGTGATGCAGCAAAGATGGCCTTGTTCTTCACATGTGAAACAGAGTTAACTTTTGATTGTTGGCCATCAGATGACCAACAAGCCTTCGTTAAAGATGGTTTAAAGATAATTAGGATCTCTTTTCATAGCAAGTCTTCAAGCACAAACATAAGGAAGGCTGATATAATTCTCATTTAAGAGACCTGTATCATGACGCAAGTTCATCTTAATCTGGCTATATTTGGGATTTCTGGCTTCACTGAGCCAAACATTGGTAATCCTGGATTGTTGGTATAACAAAACAGGTTATGAAGTGGCTCTGGTAACTCTGGATTTTTAAGTCTACAGTGAGTAAAACCACAGTGTACATAATGACACATGATGAAATGTTAATACCCACAGGGAGATTTGGTTATTAAGGCAGCAAAGAAAATGTGTTCAGTGAGGGGGAAATGTATGTAATATAAACAAAATATAAACTTGAACAGAATATGACACAGTAGAAAATATTACAAGAAAAGCTAATGAGACGTGTAGGAATTGTGTAATGAAGTTTAAAAGTAAACACAAAATAGAGAAAAAACGATTTGATGAGGTCTATTTGACCAAAATGTTGCATTTTTAATTTAATGGGAGCTAATTAATAGAGTGCAGGATTTTTTCCCCCAATAAAAGACAGCAGAAGGTATTCTTATTGTAAATGTTCAGCACAAAGTCACCTTGTGTTGTTCTCAGTTGCAGTGATGAAATGTAAAAGCTTCAACACTGTCAGGAATGAAACTTGTTTGGGGTTTGAACTCTAATCACTATTGGGTGTGGTAAACCACCCTCTTTTTAAGAAGTTTTGTTTTAAAGCCTGGAAGAAGTGATTGCACTGATCTATGAAAATATTTTACCTTTTACCTAATATTTTATAAGTCTGTTTAAAGTCAGTCAACTATATGATCCAGGAAAACCTGAGTCAAGCCAAAAGATAGCCAGCTAACCCACTAATCTCACTTTGTGATACAGCTGCTTGATGGGAATATATTTGTTTTCATCACCATGTCATCAAGAGTTTTTGCAAAAATGTATTGCCTTCATTGCAGAATGAGAGTGCAGTGTCACTCAATCCATGATTAACAATTCAAACTGTGTTTGAAAAATGAGTATGCTGGATGAGAATTATATTTGTTGGCTAACGTCAGATTATTCAAAGAGGTGTTTCATAAAAGATTAGAAGAGCCAGGCTTATTGCTTGTCTCAAGTGAGTACAACAAACTAGGATTAAACTATCATAAAAAAAATCCAACTCAAATATAATGTGATCAGATAAATTGGGTATAAGAACACAGACATATAGAGCATAGATAATGTCAAGTGATAATGAAGAAAACAGACTTGTGAAGAGAAAACAGATAAAAGAACTTGAAACTGGTGGGGCCTACTTGACTTAATTATTAAGCTTGATTTACTTGAGTAGCCTGGTTTTACCTGGTAATCTTGCGTAATGAAACACCCCTCTGGATTAGCTAAACCACGTTTGAAGAACAGGATCCTGCTGAGCAGGGAGGACCACAACATGTCCTACAACAGAGTGTCAGCATTTCACCATTGCTTTTCAGTCACATAAACTCCATGTATTTCAGATTTTTATTGAGTCTCTTTTCAGTGGAAATGAAATCACTGTTACTCTAGCAATAAGGCAGCTTCTTTTTGAGAAAATGAAGGACACAATGAGAAAAGGGTGGGCATTACACTTGACACAACTAAGGAAAGGAGGAAAGTTAACTGCATAACTGGTGTCAACATAATACTGGTAAACAACACTTTAAATGCTCTTAAACAATACATAACTTCAAAAATGTATCTCAGGAATGGTATATTTGGCATTCGATTGGTGAATCAACATGCCTGGTGGTAGCTGATGAAAGAATGGTAAGATTTTGCTTAAAAAGATGAACATTTTAACAATGATTTGCAAGACATGTATAAGTTCTAGAAGAAGAGTCCACGTGTTGGTGCTGGAATCGGAGCAGTAGCCATATTGTTTGTTTGCTTGTGTGCATCCTTCATCTCTGTTTTACATGAACTGTCTACCCCTTCTTTTTTTAACCCAGATTTAATATGCCATACTAGTCGCCCCACCTCTCCGACCACCCTTTTCAAGACAACAACCCAGAAACCCTCACCACACCTTTAAAATCTTTATAATCATTTCTCTGTAAATAAGACTGTACTTTTCTACAACACTGGAGAAAAAGATATAAAGGGAACATTTTTTGTTTGTTTGTTTTGTTTCTTCTGGTTCATCCTGCCTCCCCTCTGTCAAAGTCACTCAATGTTCTCAAGACCATGAGGGACAGATTTTTAAGTGTTAAGTCATCATTTGATTATTTAAATGGGTGTGATGCTCTTGTGCCCAAAAGCATTTAACATGTACAGTTTTTGCTCATCCTAAGTTTGATTTGTTGATTGTACAGATCTATTAGGGGAAAAAATAAAAGTTAATTAAAGTGTGTATGGTGGATGGTTTCATGAGAAGTTTTAGTCAAATCTTTTTGTTGGTCAATGGACATTTGATAAGAACATCAACATTTATTTGTATATACAAGACAGATTACTGGTGCAGAAGTGCTATGGCTCCAGGTGTAGGCATAAGGTGTGAATGAATTTCAGTATTATAATATGGTAATTACTTATTTTGTCTTAGAAGATCTTCATGTGATTTTGATGGTATTATGCTGATAGGAGTCTATAACAATGTGAAAACATCAACATGCATTACCTTATCAGGTAATTACCCCATTAATGTTACCGTATTCCCATTTTTTAAATCAGAAAATTGCACTAATATAACCATTTTATTGTTAGCAGGTTACAACATTGTTACTATATTTAAATGTATTTAGCCTTTGGTTTTGGCCCCTTGTTACCCTTTTACATAAATTTCATGCTAATGGCTTCTGTTGCCATGGCGCCACGGATTTGGCTGCCAGTTACAGTATCTGTGTTTTTAGTATATTTGTACAAACATGGACTTATGGAGATCAGTGATTTTCCTTTTTTCTGTCATACTTCATGATAAATCTGTGACCTGTTAAAAAAAGCCATGGCTCTCTTGTTCACACTCAAGAACAGCTGTTAGCATTAGGCAGCATTAGCATACTCTCTAGAAAGACTGGAGATCCCTGCTGAAGAGAGGAGAAGGAGACGGGGATGCAGAGCTGGATCTAAGCGCCGGTACAGACCATGTGTACCGTCTGTTAAAACGGGGAATGTAAGATCTCCCCAAAATGATAAGATGGATGAGCTAACGCTTCTTATCAGGCTACAGAGTTCTCGGTAGTGTAATGTTATATGAAGAGTACCATCACAGAGACGTGGCTGAATGAACTTACTTCGGACTCCCTATAACTCTGGCTTTCAACTTGTGAGAGTGGACAGGACAGCAAAGGAGAGCGGACAGCTGAAGACAGACAGGGAGAGGACAACACACAGCAAAGGAATCCTTTGCATAGACCGGAGTCATAACCAGGTTGCTACAGGAAGGACTCACCAGAACTCCTCTATTTATTTATGAGTATTTTATTATTCACCTTGTATATTGTGAGCCGCTGTAAAGTGAATTTCCTCAGAGGGGGATCAATAAAGTCTATCTTATCTTATTTTCTAATATTGAGCTATTACCTGGTTATTACTTTGTTAATTATATGTATAACCTAATTATTAGCTCTTTATCTATCTATCTATCTATCTATCTATCTATCTATCTATCTATCTATCTATATCTAGTTGTAAAAATTAAATAACAAGAAAAAATGGTAGAGGTGAGCCCACTTTGTCACAGTCAGATTTAGGGGGATCTATTGGAAGAATATGGCAGAATTAGAATATAATATTCGTAACTCTGTTTTCAGTAGTGTGTAACAACCTGAAAGTATTGTTTGTATGGCCTTATAACCTGTAGTTTCTTCATCAGGCATGGAGGTGAAGGGAAAAGTGAGAGATATTCAGTTGGTTGCAATTTGCAACCTCACCACTAGGTTTCACTAAATCCTACATACTATGGGAGGCCTAGCTGTTACCAAAAAGAAACATACTTCTCTGGAATTTCCTTCAGCCATATTCAATAAGCCTGATGACCTACCCCAGAATTATAGACTTCAATGATAATAAATGATCATATCTCATAGAAACCAAATATATGTTTTCATAAATATGTTTTTTTATATTGAGTAATTTATATATATGAGTCATCATATATTGCTGATAAAACTCAAAAAGCCCAAAAAATATCTTTAAAAAAATAAATAAAAAGAAAAAACATCCAGGTATGTATTAAACACAGGCTCAACACAATAACAACTGGCACTAATAACATTAAAATGTACAGTTTGGTCCAAAAATATTTAGACAGTGATAGAATTTTCATAATTTTGGCTCTGCACGCCTCCACAATGGATTTGAAATTAAATTACTGAGATGCAATTGAAGTGCAGAATTTCAGCTTTAATTTAATGGGTTAAACAAGACATTGAATGAAACATTTAGGAATTGAAGCCATTTTTATACACAGTTCCCTTATTTCAGGGGCTCAAAAGTAATTGGACAAATCATCATATTCATAAATAAAATGTTTATTTTTAATAGTTTGTCGAGAATGCTTTGTAGACAATGGTTGCTTGAAGTCTAGAGCCCATGGACATCACCAAATGTTGGGTTTCCTCCTTTGTGATGCTTTGCCAGGCCTTTATTGCAGCTGTCTTCAGTTGTTACGTGTTTGTGGGTCATTCTACCTTAAGTTTTGTCTTCAGCAATTAAAATGCATGCTTGATCAGGTTGAGATCAGGTGATTGACTTGATCATTGCAGAATATTATACTTCTTTGTCCTAAAAAACTCCTTAAACATTTTTTGGATCATTGTCTGTCTGTAAAGTCAAGCACCATCCAGTACACTTGGCTTGATGTTGTTAAGGGGTTTTTCTTTACCATGGAAAGGGTCATACGATCATCCACCATTGTTGTCTTCTGTGGACGTCCAGACCTTTTTGTGTTGCAGACCTCACGAGTGCCTTCTTTTTTTTTGACCAAACTGTTGATTCAGCCACTCCTGCTATCTCTCTGATGGATTTTCTCCTTTAGCCTAAGGATGGTCTGTTTGACTTGCATTGACAGCTCCTTTGACCGCATGTTGTGGGTTCACAGCAACAGCTTCCAAATGTGACACCATGTCACACCTGGAATCAGCGCCAGACCTTTTACCTGCTTAATTGATGAAGAAATAATAAAAGAATAGCTCACATCTGTCTATGAAACAGCTTTTGAGCCAACTGCCCAATTACTTTTGGTCTCTTGAAAAAGAGGCAGCTACATATTAAAGAGCTGTAATTCCTAAACCTTTTGTCCAATTTGGAAGTGAATACCCTCAAATTAAAGCTGAGAGACAGCACTTTATTAAGCCCATATTCATTATTTAACTGAAACTTTAATATACTTTGGTTTAAACAACCAAAATAACAAAACTTCAAATACATATGGACCTAACTGTATGGTCCAAATGATGTGGCCTTCATACCACCAAAAAATAAGCACCTTCTATCACTTAATGCAGACAGATTAAATTGGAAATGTTTACGACTTAGCAAATCAATTAGTAATTGAATTAGAACACTTTACACATCACCTCTGACCATGGTATGAGTACTACATTAAACAGGGGCACCAGACAAAGATGTCCGCTCTTGATCATTCTTTGCTATATTTACTAAACCTCTAGCTGCTGTAATTCCATTAAAAATGTATTTCCTCAAGATGAGTCAGATAGTATCCTGGGGGAAGTGGCCAGGCACACCGGTGTTGGCCTCTAGGAATGAGGGAAGGTGAAGAGTAAGTCATTTTAAGAGATTCTGATCCCAAGAGAACTTGGTGAAATTAAAGATAATGGAAGGATAATAATGCCATAATGGCAAGGACTTTAATAGTAAAATATGGCTTTCTTATCTACTGTGGAAAACCTGCCTCTTTGAGATTCTGGGCACTTCAGTGTGGGAAACTTGGTGTTGGTCAGCCCTGTTTGGCAAAAACAAAAAAAGTACAGATGTTTTCTCTTTGTTTAGAGAAAATACACTCTGCATTATGCAATTCTACATAACTTTAAGCATCACTATAATTTGAATTGGTGAGTTTTATAGATATTCACCTTCAGTACAGTTGTCATGAATGAAGAAATTAGCTATAGAGACCAAAACCGTTTTTGGATCAGGCTGTAAACATGTTTATTTCTGCTGTGAAGTTGGACATTTTAACATGTGGGCTTATGGAGACTGACTGAAGCCAACCTCAAGTGGGCGTTTGAGGAACTGCAGTTTTTGGCACTTATGCATTGGCTTCACTTCACAACCACGGACGTTGCTGCTTGGGTTAGCTCAGTATTACAGACAGTTTTAAAATCAGTTCTTCATGCAACTTCCTGTAATTGATGTATTATCAAGATCAGGCTCATCATTGTTATGGTATGTTCCAGTTCAGTTTAACCATGAATCCCGTTTTACTGAGGCTGATCATATTCAGTATTTGTTGATTCTGTCTGGGAACATTTGATTCAACTTTATGGTAAATTCTAATGCTGCCGGACGTAGTAGCATTGATTTATTGTCCCCTCACAGGCTATGATCATAATTAACAATAAATAATTGGTTATAGAAATGCAATTTACCTTAAATTACCAGTTTTACCAGAGCGGTTGTGCTGAAATGCATTATGGGAGAAATCTAATCTCACAATAGGAGCAGCTTCACCCTAAAATCAGTCAGTCAGTTTTTCCAAGCTGCCATTTATTTGAAACCTTTGTTGTTTATGTTGTTGCCTAGTGTTAATTCATGATTCATCTGGTATGCCGTTTAAAGGATCTACGACTGAAGACCCATGAAAATGAGACATGAAGTAAGATCATTTGGCCTTCAAAACAAACTCGTAAAATGTGTCTGAAATAAATATCATACTAAATGAAAATCAACTAGAATTCAGAGTAATGTTCAGTGTACAACATAAGTATGAGCATACCATAATTAGATTTATTTATTTGTTTAATTAATTTTACTTTGCACAGTATTCTGTACACAACAGCATGTTTTGTTTCTAGACGCATAAATATGTATTTTATTTTGAAACTTTGAATGTGTGGTGGCTTACCTGACATCCGGTTTCCAGCTGAATTTTATGGCACAGCTGCTAGTGCGTAAAGGGACAGTACCCTTCTGGTTCCCATTACAATGCTAAAATCAACTTTACTTCCTTTCGACACACTGTGGATCTTTTCAGCTGGAACCCCAACGTCTCTGTCAGTAAGTAAAGCTCGCGTTGCTCAGTTGTTTTTTCTTCGCCTCAGGACGTGTTTGCCAATACACAGCGTTAACTACAGGATTTGCTGTACATATTTCGCCTATCTCTTCCAATTGTAAACACGAACACGGCGATAGAAAAAGTGTCGCTAACACTCCGTCAGTAGCTGTGTGTAGCTGTCTTTTTTTTTTTTACAATGAAAATGAAGAATTTGTAACGTGTGTGTTGAATTCAAAGACATTTAAACGGAGCTCATTTGTTCTGGATGCTGCGACTCAGAGTCACTGACCGAGGCCTTGCAGATGACATTTCCCTGCCCGGAAGACCCCAGTGCCTGGTTGTGATTAGTTAGCTGTAACGGCTAACTTTTCGTCGCTTAAGCTTGTCTAACTGAAGGTCGCTGCTAACATTAGGTACTGTAACATACAATTAACGTTCTAATCTTGTTAGAATGTGTTCAAGCGACAAATAACGAGGTTTAGATAAACATTGGACGTTGGTGAATTGACAAGTAGCTGAACAGTACCGTTAGCCAACTGGCTAACTAGCAGCGAACCATTAGAGCAGGGATGTCCAAAGTACGGCCCGGGGGCCAATCAGCGGCCCGAACCTTCATTTTTACAATATATTATTTATGGCCTGCTAGGATTGTCAGATACTGTATGATTGGAATATTTTGTGTTTTTGGTCGACATAATGAAACATTTGAATGCACTAAACGTTAACCTCTAAGGAAATAACTGCTGGTGTTATAGATCTGTAGATTTGACACAATATATTACTTTCTGAATGATTTTGTTAAAGACAAGAGCAAGAGTGATACGTTTTAAACTTAAATGTTAACAGACTTTGCATTACTCATAATAAGTCATGTTTACAATGAACATGAGGTTCATATTTCTATCAACTTCATGCAAGTTTAACGTGTTCCATACAATTTATTCTGTGTCATCTGACTTCAGATGTGAAAGAAAGGAAGAACTGGTTTTTAGATTTGTTCATGCTTAGATTTGGTTACATTGTCATTTAAAAAAAAAAGATAATTGTGACAATGAAATAAAATTGTTACAGAACAGTGCATTTGCATGTAACTTTAATTGGTAATTTTTTCATTTTTAAAATGTTAGTACTGGCCCCAGGGCATCTTCACATTGTCAAATCTGGCCCTCTTTAAAAAAAGTTTGGACACCCTTGCATTAGAGACTAGGTCCCTCTATGCACGTGCATGTTAACATTATGACACATGGATCTTTTAAAGCTTGAAATACGGGTACAAAATGAAACACAAGACCCCATATGGTCTACCACTTTTTAATTCAGCATGCATCTGATTCACGAGGCACAAAATATTTGGAATAAAATTCACTTCTTATTTCATAGCTATTCATCTACTGTCCTCTTTAAAATATACTGTATTAGGAAGTGTAACAGATTTGAATTTATACACAATTTGATTTATCTATTGTACAAACCCTTGGGCGATCTCTCCAAGGGGGAGGTTTGCCACAACTGCTTCTAATGTGGACCAGATCATGATTTTCATTTATTTCTAATAATAGCTGTGGTCATCATTTTCTGTCACACTCTTTGATTACCTTGTATCAAAACTTGTGATACTGTCTCCACTAGGGATGCACCAATCTGCTTTTTTCACCTCCGATACCGATATCTGAGGTTTAGTATCGGCCGATACCGATCCGATACCAATACAGAAAAACAGAGCGGAATTACGGTAACAAACAGTATGTCTCATTGTGTGGAAAAGACTGGGATCATTCTTTTGTGCAAGGCAACATCAGACTTGACTTAAACATTTCTTTCCTATTTTTTAAAAACAAATAAACAGATATAAATGTACTGAATTACTTATTTATTTAATAACTGTGCACCAGTACAACAATCTTTAAAAAAACCAATAGCTTCACAAGCTTGATAGACATTCAAAATAATTGGTCAGTTCTTTGTAATGGTTTAGTTTAGTGGAAAAATGATTGAACATCCAACACAAAAGTGAAACATTTTCACCTCTTTCCTTCATCTCCTTCAAAGTTAGCTGCTTCATCCTGCCTCCGTTTTGTTTACTCAGTTCAATGAACTCTGCGTGCTCTCTGGAATGAAATTTCTGTAGGTGCTTGACTAAGTTGGTTGTGTTATAACTTGAAGTTTTACCACCGCCCCTCGGAACATTTACTGCGCAGGTATTGCAAGTAGCCATCGAGTTTGTTGGCTGAGATAGTGTGAAAAAGTTCCAGATAGCCTTTCGCTCGCTCCATTTTGAAAACAATGTGGGCTTCCACACGGCGTGTTGCTTGGGTATGACGTCACTCACAGTGCACAGCATAGAATTAGACTGAATAGATCAGCCGATATGGATCAGCCCATTGTCACCGATACCCGATCTAGAATTTTTTTCTATATCGGGGATATCGGGAACCAATATCGGATCGGTGCATCCCTAGTCTCCACTCTATGGGGGCACCTTTGTTGGCAACAACTCTAGGTGACAAAGGTGTTTAGTATCCTAATTTACTAAACTGTGATTTCACTCCTGTGCTGATCGTCAGCAGCATAATGTTTATGACTTTGATATTAATAAATATTTTAGTCTGAAATGATGAAGTTACAAACCTCACATTTATAGGGGAAATAAAGTTCAAATGCTGCCCAGCTATTCAAAATATAATACAGCTTGTTGTACTAGATTACATTACTAACATTGTCCTGCGATTCTAATCCCATTCAGACAGTCAAGCATGAGAATGTCCTATGGTAAGAAGGTAGAAATGACTATGGCCCCTGTGGTAACTAATTCAGACTTATAGACAGTGTCTGGTAGAGAAAAGTGTATAAATTCATAACGTTAGTAATGTAAAGTAAAAAGTACGGTAATATAGCTGGTAACAGGGTTGGGTACCATTTTAACACTGTTGTCAGGCTGCCATCGTCAGTCCAACAACTGGCAATCGCCAGCAATGTCGGGCAGTATGCCAGTAAAACCTCTGTCTGCATTTCACATCCGTCATACCTGTTCGATCTTCTTTTTTATACAAACACCAGCCACCAAACCAACACATATTGCCTTTTAACTCACCTTTTGCTTTTCCATTAATGAAATGGCTTCTTCTGGGACCCCTCAAAAGTCGCTTAAATCCGGCATTTTTGGTCAGCAAGTGGTTGCCCTCCTGCATGACGAAAGGTAACTTTTGCACTGAAGGTCCTGCACACGGGTGTAGAACAATTCACTACACTTCAGTTCAGATCAGGCAGACTGTTTGTAGCAACCGATAATGTAATAACGTCCAATAATGTAATACCTGCCAATAACGTAATAATTTTGGCCATTTTGAATGTAATAAAGCCAGTAATGTAATAACTTGCCAATAATGTAATAACTAAGTAATAACTAGACTGATTAGACTTTTTCATATAACACTGAGCAAACACATGTATGTCACATAACCACTGTTCTCTTCCTGAATTCTAGCACATTCCACAAGTGATCTAACTACCATATACACTTCACAGTAATGAATTAAATAATATTCCTCCATACATGAAATTATGAATTTACATATCTAAGCAAATAAACAATATTCTAAATAAAGATTTTGTACAACAAATAATTCTCAAATTGTCTCTTACAATCATAATTAATGAGAGTGCTGCATAGTATGTACCCTTGATGAATGAACGACTGTGACGACTATGCCATCCACTATATCTATTTTTGATGAGCAAACTGCATAAAAACTGCAAAATAATCTTTTATTTCCAAGAAATGCAGTCCTATTTATGTATTATTACATTATCGGATAACAATTTTTTTTAATGCTAATGCTAATTGGCAAAATGTTATTGCGTTATTGGCTCAAAATCTTGTTACATTATTGGCATGTTATTACGTTATTGGACTTTATTACATAATATAATATAATAATATATAAACCGTTCCTCCCAGTCACTCTGTTCCAGGTTACTCCGTCATCACCCACGTCAGTTGGGTGAAGTGTTGAGTGCATCTTTAATGCAATAATGTGTTGAAATGGAGGAATTCATTGGCTGTATGAAATCCAGCTATAGTCTACAGGGCATTTCAAAATTGACAAAAAACATTTAGGTGGATCGCGATTAAATAGATTGTAATATTGTTTTTGTTTTTTTGCCCAGATTGCCCTCCCCTAGACTGGACACAGGCTCCAAGACCAAACAATGCCTACTTGATGACAGATTTACACATTTCTGACCAGGTCTCTTACTTTTGGGATGACGAACACACAGCAGGTTTGGGTGGGGGCAGCAGAGACAGGGAGAGGATTTCTGTTCTCGAATCTCTGAGACCAAACGGCCCACCTCTTTTCAGAAAGGCTTACCATATGGGCATGACTAGAAAATGTGAGCATTATCTGTCGAAACTAATCTATACCCCATCAAGATGGAGTGCTGATACTCACTAAATTTGGATTTTTCGTTGGTAATAAAGAAATTTTTCTAGCAGAAATGCCTCCAAAACTGGGAGTTAATAGAAGTAGCCCCAAGTGGCAACCTGCAGTGCTGGGAGTGCTAAAAACTGTAATCCCTTGAGCAGCCGCTTGAGACAGGCTGCAGAAGTGAGTCAACCTCCATAGGTGCCCATATTAAAATGTCCAACTTCACAACAGAAATAGACATGTTTACAGCCTGGTTCACAAAACGGTTTTGGTCTCTATAGCTAATTTCCCCATCCATGGCAAATGTGAAGGGGGGTGAATTTTTTTTTTTTTTAACTCACCAATTCAGATGACGTTAAGCTTGATTGACAGTTGCCGTTACATAGTACTTATTCGAGCACCCAGGCGTCATTCTGCCTGCCACAGGACCGCCGATGATGTATGTCTTTGCCGATATTTAGCAAACCCCACTTATCTACGTCCTCATATACTCTTCTGCTTATGATCAATATCATACAGCTGTGATGAGTTTTTCCATTAAAAACACCCCCAGATACTTAATATGTAACTGATGCCAATTAATGTGTATAACCTTAAATTTACCATATTTCCCCAGGATTTTCAATATCAATGGAATACCAGATTCAGGATTTTTAAGTGTTATTAGCACATCATCTGCGTATAGACAAAATTTGTTTTCTAACTAATGCCTAAACCCCACCGGGCCCGTCCGCAGCACATTGCGCCATCGCAAGTAATACGTGGCCATTCTAGTCAATGTATCGAACCCCACCGGCTCTGCCATGGTCCGTTTCAGAAGCGTCTCTACGCTCGGTTACGCGTGAATTACGCGTCTGTTCTATTTTTGACGCTTGACGCGTCAATCTACCCAGACCACCTCGAGCAGGCGGAACCCAGGCACAGAAAAAGCAAAGAGAATCCAGTGGATTTTCAAAATAAAATACCCCGTGCAAACTGCAGGTCGTAAATACAGGCAGAGTTTCAGTGCAGAAACTAATTAACTACGTAGCATATTTACACATGTAGAAGCATGTTTGGAAGTACATACACCGAGAAAATTGCCAAATCTGATCAAGTAAAACAAAGTCTGGCGGGCTAAACGATTGCTTCTGAAGCGCTCCCTGTAGGGTTTGAAGACGCGTGCAGGACGAACGTGCCATGGACGGGCCCGGTGGGGTTCCGGTGTAATTCTAATTTGTTGGTTTGGTGGTCTTGGTATCATTGCTTTTAAGTGTCCGCTTGTGCAGTTCCTCAAAGGAAAGTGCAGGAAAGGAAGTGCAGACTGAACCAAGGTTTAGGGACCCTTTAGGTCCCCTGAGAGTGGAGAGAAGGGGAAGAAGTTGAAAAAAGGTGACCTGGAGTTTTGTTGATCAGGTCAGGATGTCTTTCTGGATTCCCTCTAATTTCGTGGTTACCTTGTTTGTCAAGGGATCCCTGATTCTGTGATTCCGACATTCAGACTTCACAGAGGCCATTTATGAGATCAACGTATATCCGAGGAGAAAAAAAAAAAGTGATGGCTGATTTTTATTGGCAGATTGTCACACTCTACAGCCAGTGTATGATGACCCACCCAGGGTGGGATCTAATCACTGAGCATTGGCGCTAGTATTTAGCTAGAATGGACTCATCGCGCTGCAACGTTAGTCGGCATTCAGACAGGGACAGGTAAACCAGACGCCGGCGGCGTTTTTCAATTCATTTCAGTGGGGGTCATGCATTTCCGCGCCGGCAGCCCGCAATGCAGGGGTTGCCGCAAAAAACGTCGCCGGCAACCCGCGAGAGAAGTTGAGCCAGATTCACTTTTGGGAAAACGGAGCCCCACGTCACGCTCCGGCCGCCAATCAGACACTCAGATCGGTCAAACCTCCACAGACAGCCTGAAATGTCTCTGAAGCAGAGACTATCCAGGTGGATTCAGGGACTAAACTCTGATAATCTACCTGTGTGTGTGTGTGTGTGTGTGTTCTGACTTTGTTTATTTCATGTACCAGCTTCTAAATCTGAGTCCGACTCGCAATTTATGCCGCAAAATATAATGACACGAAGAAGTTTAATTTGATTTGTGTCCGATGATTAGAGAGAGAGAGAGAGAGAGCGCTTTGGTAGAGAGACATAGAGTAACAACACAGAGAGCGAGCGCCGGCCTCGATAAAGCTGTCATTAATCAGAGAAATAAAACGTTATTTCCTGATTGTTTCACAGCGGTTACATTCAGCAGGTATAGACACGCCCAAGGCAACCCACCTCAGCTCCCCTAACCCCCCCCCCCCCCCCCCCCCACCCCCCACCACCACCACACTCCCCCACCACCGGTTGCCGGTTTCCCTGTCCCTGTCTGAACGTGGCCTTATCAATCAGTTTTTGACTGCATCACCGAGCTGTGATGTCATTTTGAGACTCAGTTTCTAAAGTTTAGTCAATATGTGAGAACTCGTCTGACACACAAAGTCTCCTGTTGTGTGCTACATGTGTGAAATAACAACTATAGTCTGGACTTTGTCTGGAGTATATCTGTGTAAACGGCTTCATTCAGCGTCTCTCCCTCCCCTCTGGCACTGTGAGTTACTATGGTTACAGGAATGCCCTGAAACTTTGTAATGATAATCAATAAGAAGTTTTTTGGTTAGTGTGACTGTGCAAAATCATGAATGTAGCCTGATTGTACCTCAATGCTGAAATCTTGTATTACAACATATATAGCAAATGTAAAGCCTCAGAGCTTCCCTTTGATTATTAACACTATGGTAGTGATGGCAGAAATCTGGTGCTGAAATCTTATTTTTTTTAGCAAGTGTCAAGTAACGTGACCTGTAACATCTTTCACAAATTGCAAATGGGGAATATGACTTGGCTGCAGCTTGAAAAAAAATTCAATCAAAGGATTTCTTTTTTTTTTTTTGCTTTAATCCATGCATTACATAAGCAGTTATCAGGATGACATGCAAGAATCACTTCACTCACCACTTTTCAGAGGGAATTGAGAACAGAAGGTGAGCACCAGTTCTCCATGTTATCACACTTGTGTGCAGTTTGTTTGTGTTTTCTTTTTTTCGTGTTTCTAGTTCCGTGTTGCTTCTAAAGCAGATCCCTTATATATTTTTGATAACTCATCATTATTTACGTTTAATCATTTTTACTGAGGATTGGCGTTACCGGGGCCCCACCCTGGAGCCAGGCCTGGGGTTGGGGCTCGCAGGCGAGCACCTGGTGGCCGGGTCTTTGCCCGCGGGACCCGGCCGGGCTCAGCCCAAACGAGCGACGTGGGCGCCTCTTCAAGTGGGCCCACCACCTGCATGAAAGGCCATAAGGGGCCGGTGCAGTGTGATTTGGGTGGCAGTCGCGGGCGGGGGCCCTGACGACCCAATCCCAGGACAACAACTCTGGCTATGGGGACATGGAATGTCACCTCGCTGGGGGGGAAGGAGCCTGAGCTTGTGCGGGAGGTGGAGCAGTACCAACTAGAAATAGTCGGGCTCACCTCCACGCACAGTCTGGACTCTGGAGTTGCCCACGGTGAGAGGCGGCAATCTGGTGTGGGCTTGCTTATAGCTCCCCAGCTCGGTCGCCATGTGTTGGAGTTCTCCCCGCGGAACGAGAGGGTCACGTCCCTCCACCTTCAGGTGGGGGGTAGGTCTCTCACTGTTGTCTCGGCTTACGGGCCGAACAACAGTGCAGAGTACCCAGCCTTCTGGGAGTCACTGGAAGGAGTACTGGAAGGAGTACTGGAAGGTGCTCCAACCGGGGACTCCATAGTTCTGTTGGGGGACTTCAACGCCCACGTGGGTAACGACAGTGTGACCTGGAGGGGCATGATCGGGAGGAACGGCCTCCCCGATCTGAACCCGAGCGGTGCTTTGTTACTGGACTTCTGTGCTAGCCACAGTTTGTCCAAAACGAACACCATGTTCAAGCATAAAAGTGTCCATCAGTGCATGTGGCACCAGGACACTCTAGGCTGGAGGTCAATGATCGACTTTGTGGTCGTGTCATCTGACCTCCGGCCGTATGTCTTTGACACTCGGGTAAAGAGAGGGGCTGAGCTGTCAACCGATCACCACCTGGTGGTGAGTTGGATCCGCTGGCAGGGGAGGAAGCTGGACAGACTTGGCAGACCCAAGCGCATCGTGAGGGTCTGCTGGGAATGCCTGGCGGAATCCCCTGTCAGGGAGGTCTGGAACACTGGACCAGCTCTATACCCTCCACAGGGTGCTCGAGGGTTCATGGGAGTTTGCCCAACCAGTCCACATGTGTTTTGTGGACTTGGAGAAGGCTTTCGGCCGTGTCCCTCGTGGCATTCTGTGGGAGGTGCTCCGGGAGTATGGGGTCGGAGGCCCATTGCTAAGGGCCGTGCGGTCCCTGTACGACCGGAGCAGGAGCTTGGTTCGCATTGCCGGCAGTAAGTCAGACCTGTTCCCGGTGCATGTTGGACTCCGGCAGGGCTGCCCTTTGTCACCGGTTCTGTTCATTATTTTTCTGGACAGAATTTCTAGGCGCAGCCGGGGGCCAGAGGGGGTCCGGTTCGGGAACAACTGGATTTCATCTCTGCTCTTTGCAGATGATGTGAATGATGATGAGAATCAGCACCTCTAAGTCCAAGGCCATGGTTCTCGACCGGAAAAAGGTGGCTTGCCCCCTCCGGGTCGGTGGAGAGTTCCTGTCTCAGGTGGAGGAGTTTAAGTATCTTGGGATAAAGTCTATCTTAACTTATAAATCTATGCAGTATCTATCTTAAAATGTAACATTTCTTTCACATTTCTTACACTTATTTTTACGTTGAATTATTTTAACTGAGTTATGAATTATGGGGTATTGTTTCTGCCACAGGAAGTCCTAATTGATTCTTCTCATATTAGATATTTAGAGAGACGTGTCCGGTGGGTTTTCGGGGGCTTTACATTTGTTATATATGTTCTAATACAAGATTTCAGCATTGAGGTACAATCAGGCTACATTCATGATTTTGTACAGTCACACTAACCAAAAAACTTCTTATTGAATATCATTACAAAGTTCCAGGGCGTCCCAGTAACCATAGTAACTCATGGTGCCAGAGGCGAGGGAGAGACGCTGAATGGAGCCATTTACACAGATATACTCCAGACAAAGTCCAGACTATAGTTGTTATTTCACACATGTAGCACACAACATGACTGACATGATTCTCTGTATCAGACGAGTTCTCACATGTTGACGAAACTTTACAAACCGAGTCGCAGCACGAAGAGTCCGTGCCAGCTAAGCAGCTAAACTTTAGCACTGATGCTTCGTGTTAAGGTCCCGTCCTGTGTGGGTCATTATAGTGCCATTGGTCACGCAACAATACCACTGGCTGTAGAGTGTAACAATCTGTCAAAAAAATTCAGCTGATGGCCCGCATTTTTTTTTTCTCCTTGGATCTAAATTGATCTCATAAGTGGCCTCTGTGAACTCTGGAAAACTTAAAACCATGTAATATAATATAATATATTAGAATATATTAGAATAATATAATATATTGGAATATTATATTACTATTGGCTAACAGTGTCTACCATGTTATCACAGAGTTAGTAGATATTAATGAAGACTTGAGTCTTCATTGATATCTAATATCTAAAGTGAAAAGGCTTCTCTCCGTCCCCTCTGGCACCATGAGTTACTATGGTTTTGGGGACGCTCTAAAACTTTAACTGTAATGATTCTCAATAAGATGATTTGGTTAGTATGACAAAATCATGAATATAGCCTGATTGTACCTCAATGCTGAAATCTTGTATTATAACAAAAGTGTATGTGACAAATCTCAAGCCTCAGTATGGTAGGAAGGTAGGAATGGCAGAAAGGTGCTAGCAAGTAGGGATCGACCAATCATCGGCCTGGCCGATAATATCGGCCGATATTCTGCATTTTTGCGATCATCGGCATTGGCTGTTTTTTTCACCGATAACCGATGAAATTAATTAATGTATTTTAAAACGCGCTCCTTTGGCTCTGATGCAGCCGTCTCTGCCTGAAGTCACCACTCTCTTGGCTGTGTACCAATGTCCCGCCCACAGCCCTCACTGATTGGCTGTCTCACTTGTGCCAAGTAGCCAATCAATCAACACAGAAGCTTCTACATGCAGTGCCACAGACGGAGGAGAAAAAGAGGACTGCTCCGGTGAGCCAGCAGAAAAGGCAGTGTCAGTCGAAGTTTCAAAGCCCTTTAGGATGAAGTTTTAAAAAATACCACAACCTTGTGATCAATTTCAGTGATAACATGCAGGCCCAGAGTCGACATTTCACCAACCTACTTGTCTAATCACATCAAGCATACGACTTTGCAATATAGGACTAGCATCACTCACGACAAAAAAAAAAAAAGAAAGAAAAAAGATGTAAGTGAAGATGACCTGAAGTCCCTTGCTTAATAACATAAAAATATGACATAGGTAGGCTGTAGCAAGTATAAGGGAGGAAAACCTGCAGTTTGGCTCTTAAACTTAAACTTTTCACAACTTAGGGGTAGGCTATTTAATGATGGCCCACCGCTACGTTATAATTACCGCGACCGTTTTAGAGCTGGGGCCAGACGCACAATAATAATAATAGGAGACCCTTACGGTTATCATTACTTTGTGGGAATAATTAATCTCCTAACGTGTCTCAGCCCGTGGGGCGGCTCCCTGTTTATCAATAAACAACACCCGAGGTGGTTATAGCCTATAAGTTTACCACCACACGCTAACGTGTCCTTGTTTGTTTTCAGTTGCCTCTCCCTCAGCGCTCATGCTCTCACTACACTATGATCACACAGAATAGATGTTAAATATTCGTCTGTTTGCCGGTCACTCGTAAAGTCCAGGGAAATGATGGGCCATTTCAATGAGTCAAGCAGCGAGCACATGTCGAGTTTTTTTCAATCAATAAATTTACCGTCGCGTCTACAACTCACGTGTGTAAAGTAGCCTTTATTGTTTGCATTTACAATTGCCAAGTGCCTTATTCTTATTTATGTAATATGACATACAGTTCTAAGCACAAGAGTGTACATTTAATGTTCTGAGATTCCGAATATGATTTCATTTCTCTAAATAAATAAATATAATAATACATAAGGAACTATAAGTGAAAAACTCTGGTGTTAAGGCTATTTTTTACATTTATTACTGCAAATAAATATCGGTTCTACATATCGGCTATCGGTTTCGCTTGGTTATTAATAATCGGTATCGGTATCGGCCCTGAAAAATCCATATCGGTCGATCCCTACTAATAAGACGTTTATAGTAAAACACGAAACAAGCTCTGCAAAAAAAAAAGTACCAGTTTCATTTTATAGATTGAAAATTACGTTAAAAAGAGAACTGGCAATAGACAGCTGTTCAAAAGCATCCTGCTGAAAAATAAAGTATTTAAAGTTCATGGCTGCATTAAAGAACAGACACAAGGCTTTCAGTGTGGCCTGAAGGCAAGACTACTAGGCCGGTCATGTTTTGTTTACATCAAAGCCAGACTTTAAGTAAATCGGAGGCTAAGAAAGAGGCTTTGTTTATCGCTTGTGGATGGTGCCTGGTACTGCCGTGTAGCACTGGGCAGCCGCCAACTACAATGAAGCAGAAAGGTAGGAGAGGCAGGATTCACAAAATAGATTATGAGACAGAATGTACAACAATGTCACATTTTCCAAAGCATGAACTCTTTATATGTGTGTTTATATATGTATGTATGTATCTGTGTGTGTGTGTGTGTGTGTGTGTAAGGTGTTTCTAATGACCAGTTAGCCATTTAAAATGATGAACTTGGATTTGCAAACACAACATGTAATTGGAACATAGGAGTGACGGTTGCTGATAATGTATATATATATATATATATACTTTTTATTTTGAGTTATGAATTTTGAAAAGAAAAAAAAGAGAGAAAAAAGTAAAAAAAAAGAACATAACATACTCATGGGTGTAACATTATTAGGTCACAGCTCATTCTTCTCCATACATTGAAGTACAGTGTCATACTATTCCACAGACATGGGACCAAGTCACACATGTGCAAGTCTCAAGTAAGTCTCAAGTCTTAACCTTCAAGTCACAAGTAAGTCCCAAGTATTTTTTTCTTGGGCAAGTCAAGTCAAGTCAAGTCACAGGCTATGTCAAGTCAAGTCAAGTCAAGTCCTGTAATAGGTCAAGTCAATTCCAAGTCAAGTCACCTTTGGCGTATTGTTGTAATTTTAGCTGCAGAATCTGATCTTAATAAAGTGAAAGGCAATATATAAGTAAGTGTAAGTAAACATCACTGGCAAATGTGCCCAACCTGTTAAAAAATATTTGTATTGTAAATACTCATGTTCAGTAAAATACATCATGGAATCAAACAAAACAGTGATAACGTAATTATTAGTTATTTTTTGAAGTGATCTGTAGATCAAAAGCCAACTGTGTTTCACATGTTTTCAACATTGTTTCAGCATTGAGTTGAAACCAGAAACAGCTAAAACAAACTTGTATTAAACTTTGTTACACTCTCTCACTCACTCTCTCACTCACACACACACAAACTCACCATCTCTCACTCACTCTCTCTCTCACACACACACACACACACACACATACACGCACATGCACACACACACACAGTATATCCACAAGTAGCTCCCCTTTTACAAAGTAACAAATAACAGCTAAAACAAATAACTTACAGTACATTAAACTGTCACATTTCTTTGCTCTCTCTCACACTTTCTCTCGCTCACACTCACACAGTATATCCATAAGTCATTCCCTTTTTACAAGGAAACAAATAACAGCTAAAACAAATAATTAATAATTAATAATATTAAACTTTGTTACATTTCTCTTCTCTCTCTCTCTCGCTCACACACACACACACACACACACACTCTCTCAATCTGGGACACCGTGGCGTGGGGTGTGGTGTATAAGGTAGCCCAGGCAGAGTGGGCGTGGCTGATTGACAGGGCAGTGACAACGTTATTCTCAGCCCGCATCCCGCACTGTAATTGTCAACATTATTTAAAATTTAAAAAAAATAAAATAAATACCGTAAATTTCGGGCTATTGAGCACACCTGAATATAAGCCGCACCAGCTAAATTTTAAAAGAAAATACATTTTATACATATATAGGCCGCACTTGAATATAAGCCGCATGTTTTCATGTTGTAACATGAGATATTTACACGGAAGATTTTTTTTGTTTTAATTTAAGACACGCTTTTTTTTAAAACTGTGCCTGAAAATCGGCAGTACGGCACCAACACGCCATCAACATTCATTGATGCCAAGATTACGTGCAGTAGCTCTATTTCCTTCTTTGACGGCCAGATCGATTGCCTTTAACTTAAAAGCTGCATCATATGCATTTCTTTGTGTGTTTTCCATGATGAGGGTGTGTGCATGATGCGCAAAATGACAGTTCAAAATCAAAATCAAAACTAGTGTCTTCTTCGGTGCATAATCTTTCCCCACGTCTGTCTCACTTTTGCGTTTACTGCTAGAGAGTGCCCCCCGGTGGCAGTAAAAATAATAAATTAGCCGCACCGTTGTATAGGCTGCAGGGTTCAAAGCGTGTGAAAAAAGTAGCGGCTTATAGTCCGAAAATTACGGTAAATACATTTTATATTCACATTTCATATTCACACTGAAAGCATGATGTGAGTAACACTCAAGTCATTCAAGTCATCGTGTCTCAAGTCAAGTCAAGTCCCGAGTCTTAAACGTCCAAGTCCGAGTCAAGTCTCAAGTATTTCATTTTTTGTCAAGTCAAGTCACAAGTCATAAAAACGGCGACTCGAGTCGACTCGAGTCCAAGTCACTAAGTCTCAAGTCCCCATGTCTGCTATTCCAGGCACAGTGCATACATAATCCATTTTTCCCAACGTTCAACACATTTCTCCAATTCAAGTCTTAAAACAAAAGTCAGTCTCTCAATACAATAGATTTCTTTCACAATCCCACTCCACTGTTGCAATGTTGGGGGATCAGTTTGGAACCATCTTCGGCTTATAGCCTTCCTACTACATGCCAAAAGAATTTTTAGCTGGTATTTGTGTTTGTGTGGGACTGTTTCTGGTATTTTACACAGATACAGGGTAGTAAAAGAGTAGTCTAATTTCACTCCTATTATCTTACATATTTCATTAGTTTCTTCCCTCCAATATGGTTGAATTTTTGGACATGCCCAAAAGATATGAAAATTATTGGCCATAGCGGTTCCACATTGCCTCCAACAAAGACCCAGACTCTGAGAATCTGTCTGCAATGCTGTTATTTTGGGAGTGATAAAAAACCTTACAACATTCTTCCAACCAAACTCTCTTAACGATCTTGAGTTTGGAGTGGTTGCTTGTGTCTCACATATCTCCATCCAAGTCTCATCTGATATTTGGGTACCAGACTCCTTTTCCCATTTTTGTTTGATGGATATCGTAGAATGATTTTTAGAGGTTTGCATACTTCCATATATTCGGGAGATCAGCTTGTTAATGTTGTTTTTTTCATAAGCTTCATGGAGTATAGAGATCAAATTATATTCTTTTCCCGTTTTGGTTTGTGATATTTTATTAAAGTAGTCTCTGGCTTGTAGGTATCTATAAAAGTCCAGTTTTTCCAATCCAAATGAGTCAGAAATTGCCTTATAACTCTGAAATGTACCATTTGAAGTGAGTGAACAAAAAGACGTGAGGCCTCTCCTAACCCACTGTTAAAGCTCCCGTCCAGTCTTGCAGGTTCAAATTCTGGATCATATGCTACCCAATTCAAGACCCTGGCCTGTTTCTCCAGCTGCAATTTCCTCAACACCTTAAACCACAGTTTAACAGTAAATAGGGTCCATTGATTCAAGCTGTTATAATTCTTTTCAGCTTGGCTTTTGTTTCCTGATATTGATTGTATTGGAATATCTGTCTGTGTAATTTCCAAAGACTTCCATTTAGATTCATAATTTGGTGTACACCAGTATACCAAGGGTTTCAATTGTGCAGCATAATAGTAGTCCTGTAAGCATGGTAGAGCTCTCCCTCCCCTCTCCTTTTTCAATTGCAGTGTCTTGAACTGTACCCTAGGTCTTTTACCGTTCAAATAAACCTTGAAATCCACCCGTTCCATTCATCAAATTGTTTGGGCGGTATCTCCAGAGGCAATGACTGGAAGAGAAAGAAACCGTGGCAACACATTCATTTTGATTATTTCTATTCTATTACTCATATCCAGCGGGAGCATCGTCCATCTAGAGATGTCTGATTTTACCTATTTGTTGATGAGGCCATAATTAATTTCAAATAACTTCGACGTATCTTTTGTTAGATTTATTCCTAGATATTTTATTGTGGGAGAGTCCCTTTTTTTTTTTTTTTCCAAGCATGTGTTTATTAGTTTCGTTTGCAATTTACAGTAAATCAAACAGGACATTCTTCCAAGCAAGAAACAAAGCAAACTTTTTCTCCCTATTTTCCCTCCTTTCCCTTCTTCCCCTCACTAAATAATTAAAACATTAAAACTATAAAAATAAAATGAAAATAAAGCAAAAATGATGGAATAATAATAATAAATAAATAAATAAATAAAAGTAAACAAATACTGATAACAGTTATATGATAAATTTCAAGGGTGTTTCCCAGGACACCACATCACACAATCTACTCCCTCAGAGCCTCCTCCTGTTGAAGCAAATTACCAACATTAACATCATGTCTTAAAAAGCTTATAAAAGGTCTCCAGATGTCATCAAAAACATGATGTTTCCGTTTAATAATGTACGTTATCTTTTCCAATGCCATGTTTGATGCCATCTCTTTAATCCATCTTCCAATTCTGGGTGCATCAGCGTTTTTCCAATTAAGAGAAATTATACGTTTAGCTTGTAATATACACATATCTACTAATCTAGATTCTTTACTTTGTAAATATGGGATAGTTGGATATATGCCCAGAAGGAAAAGCTTAGGATCCAGTGGTAACTTCTTAGTTAATATTTTATCGATCATGTTAATAATATCTTGCCAGAAGGATTTCACTTTCACACATTCCCATATACAGTGGTACAACGTTCCTCTTGCTTCATTACACTTAACACATGTATCAGGGATGTTATTATTAAACATGTGTAATTTGACTGGTGTTATGTATGTACGCATCAGCCATTTATATTGAATAAGTTTCAGATTACTATTAATTGTTTGTTTCTGAGCTTTCCTGCATGCCTCTTTCCAGTCTTGTAGTGATATTTCATCACCTATATCATCCATCCACAATCTCAATTTATGTTTTGAAGATTCATCAGACCCGGATATGAATAAATCGTACAGGGATGAAATTAAACCTTTATCATAGCAATGTCCTATAATTGCTTTCTCTAAAGAAGAAGTAATAGGTATGTCCAATGAATGATTTTGAGAGGACGATATGAAATTCCTAATTTGAAGGTATTTAAAGAAATGTGTTTTGGGGATGTTAAATTTGGTTGATATTTCTGAAAAGGACATAAATATATCATCTTTTCTTTACATATCTTGTATTTTCCTGAATCCCTTTTCAGCCCATATTCGAAATCCTGGATCGTTACTCCCTGGTTTGAAATTGCCATTACCCCAAATAGGACTAAAACGTGACCAAGACGGATTGATGTTCAAATATTTACAAGTATCAAACCAAATATCAATCATATTTAATACAATAGGGTTGTCTGTATTTTTCCTCAGACTTTTCCGATCCGCTGAATACAAAAATAAATTCAGTGGTAAGCTAGGTCTCACCGAGCAGGATTCCAAGTCTACCCAAGCAGGGGTATTTTCAGAGGAGAAGTAAAACATAATGGAACGTAGTTGAGTTGCCCAGTAGTACCACTGGATGTTTGGACACTTAAGACCTCCTCGATCATATGGTAGATATATTAAAGATAAACATAATCTTGGACGTTTGTTTTGCCAAATAAAGTTGGTAAACAATTTTCTAATTCTAGTAAACAAGGAGGAGGGAGGGGGCAGAGGAATATTTTGAAATAAATAAAGGAATTTAGGCAGAATGTTCATTTTTAGGATATTTATCCTGCCAATCATTGAAATTGGTAATGATGTCCAGCGCTCTAGAGACGAAGTTGTAATTTCCTGCAGTGATTCATAGTTCATTTGAGAAATTTTGTTTACCTCAGGAAGGATTTTTATACCCAAATAAGTGAAATTATCTGTGGAGTTAAAAGGAGAGACATGAACATTATCATTTACCCTATCTGATTCATTAAGTAACATTATAGAAGATTTTGAGTAGTTTATTTTGTATCCAGATATTTTCCCAAAGTTATCAATAAGACCTACAAGCGCTGGAATGGAACTATTCAAATTTTTAAGGAACAAAATAACGTCTTCGGCAAAAAGTGCTATCTTATGTTCCACCTGACCCTCCAAAATTCCATAAATATCTGTTCGCGTCCTAATCGCTATGGCAAGTGGTTCTATTGCAAGAATAAACAGTAATGGGGATAGAGGGCTTCCCTGTGGGCAGCTTCTAGAAATATTCAAGGGTTTAGAGACCACATTATTGGTTAAGACTTCTGCAGTGAGTTCTGTACAAAGCAATCTGACCCATTTGCAAAATCTATCTCCAAATCCAAAGCGAGTAAGCACTTCGAACAGATAAGGCCATTCGACCCGGTCGAAGGCCTTCTCCGCGCCAAGTGAAAGCAAGGCTGTGTTCTTCGCCGCTCTTTGGCTATGTAGAATATTCAGTACCCGCCTGACATTGTGAAACCCTTGTCTGCCTTGGATAAATCCATTTTGATCTCCTCCCACCAGCCGCGGAAGCTGGCCTTCTAATCTCCATGCAAGAATTTTGCATAGTATTTTTGTATCTGAATTTAGGAGGCTAATTGGCCGCATATTTTCACACTTTGTATTAGGGGTGGGCGATATGGCCAAAAATTTATATTGCGGTATAATTTTGACCATATGCGGTAGACGATATATATTGCGGTATAATTTGGTATGTAAATTTCAAAATAACCATCTCTGAATAGGGACTATTATGCACATGAAGACATTGGGGAAGTTGTTTTCTAAACTATTAACATAAAACAGTCAAGAATGTAACTTCAATAACATTTATTGTGCAAAAACTGTAATTCTAGAAGATACATAGAAACATTTGTGAGTGACTGAACTTTCAAGAGGCATAAAACTATAAAATAAAAAAACAAGAGGTATAAAAATAATGTAAACATTCAAAAGAAATGTCACTACTGTAGTGCAAAATACTGCTTTCCCTTTACTTTTCTTAAATAACACAATCTAAACATTCTCATATTTAAAATAATAAAAAAAAAACTAATAAAAATAAAAAGAACTTTTAATAATATAATAACATAATATAAACAAATTACTTAAAATGGAGTGCAAAATCAATCAACAAGAGGTATAAAAATAATGTAAACATTCAAAAGAAATGTCACTACTGTAGTGCAAAATACTGCTTTCCCTTTACTTTTCTTAAATAACACACAATCTAAACATTCTCATATTTGAAATAATAAAAAAAAACTATAATAAAAATAAAAAGAACTTTTAATAATATAATAACATAATATAAACAAACTACTTAAAATGGAGTGCAAAATCAACAATCAACTTTAGAGACTTAGATTGAACAGACTCATTGTAAACAAAACTTTAGTGCAGATAAGTGGCACACTGGCACACTTCACTTTTGCCATCTATGCTAAACATTTCAAGTCCAATAAAACACTGAGCATTCAGTGTACACAGGTTTAAGGCAGATTTTTAGCCAAGAAAACAAGCCTGTCCACATTCTCTGGCTTTAGTGCAGCCCGGTGGCATGTAACAATGTTGCCACCAGTGCTAAATGCCCTTTCTGATGGGGCACTGGTAGCTGGAATGCACAAGTATTTCCGAGCCAAGCTTGCCACTCTTGGGAAATTAGCCTGGTGCAGCTTCCACCATTCCAATGGGTCAGCCTCTCCATCCACATCCAGTGTCTGCAGGTAACTTTGTAGCTCTACCTCAATGGCACCTCTGTCAGGGTGAGCAGCTGGGCTGGGTAGGGATGCCTTTTTGAAAAAGCTGCCCAGACTGCGCTTAACTTTCCTGGGCTCTTCAACTTCTTCAGCAGCTGCTGCTGCTGCGCTGGCATGTGGTGGTGAATCGGTGGAGGATGCAGCCTGAGTCTGTCTTTCCAAAAGGGCTTGAATTCCTGCCACAGCTTTGGTTTTGATGTAATCTTTTCGGTCGTCAGCTATGTATGATACTTTGAATCGTGGGTCGACGAAGGATGCCATATCCAGCAGGTCATCTGTAGCAGCATCTGAGTACTTTTCATTTAAATACTGCAGAATGGTCCGCTTCATCTGCTTAGTCAGGTCTGTGTCATCCTCATCTGGAGACAGAACACTGTCGTTCAAAAGATGGAGCACAGGTTTGAGATAGGACACACTGACATACTCTTCACCAGAGAGGGCATCTGTGAATTCCATCAGTGGACTGAGGGCCTTGTTCACCGATTCCAAGACATCCAGGTCCTGCCAACTAGGTACCAGGTGCCTGGTTTTTTTATCCGCTTTTAGGACCTGTGATATGGCTTTCTTCTGCTCCAGCACTCGCTCAATCATTTGTTGCCGTGAGCCCCATCTTGTTGGTGTCTCCGTGATGAGGCGGTGAGGAGGCAGGTGATACTCAGCCTGGGCTTTGGCCATTGCTTTTCTCCTTTTATTAGTGCAAGAAAATGAACTCACAATTTTCTTACACACACCAACTGCACGCTCAATCCGAGGATCTTTCACACTCGACTCTGTTGACAAAAATGGAAAAAAAAAAAGATTTTATTCATCTAGCTTCAATAACAAAACAATTGACAATTCTACTGTAAGCTTAAATCAAAACATGGGCCTTAATACAAACGTAGTGTAAAACCAGATAAAACATTATCCAGACAATTCCATGATGAAAAAGTTTGACACATCTATATTGCCAGAAAAATGGTTGGGACATGAGAGTTGATAATCTATGGTAGGCCTATACATTCATGTCATTGAAATTAGGCCTAGATGTCAATTATCAATGAATAAATGCATACGGAGAAGTGATATATGATGTATAGTTTTACCCGTGTTTATTGTGTAAAGCAAAAAATCTTCTGTTAAGCTTGCTATTATTAATCCATTAAAAAAATATAAGCTTACCGATGGCAAGGTGAAGTCTGTGACCGAAGCACTGAAGGCGTGTCCAGTCATTCAATGCCACTGCTTTGACAACATTGGCGCCGTTGTCAGTGGTGATGCAGACCATTTGCTCTTCGTCAAGTCCCCACGACTCCAGAGATTCCCGTAGCCCCTGGGCAATCAACTCTCCCGTATGGTCGTCAGGGAAATATGAGGTTTGCAGGCATTTGCTGCATAACTTCCACTCATCGTCGATGTAGTGTATTGTGAGGCTTATGTAAGGGTCCATGGTGCGACTCGACCACAAGTCGGTGGTGGTTGCATATTGTTTGAGCTCATGGAGCTCCGTTTCCACTTGATCGCGGACCTCGGCATGCAGTTTGGGGATTTCCACCTCGCTAAAGTAGTTGCGGCTTGGTACCACGTATCGTGGATCAAGCGTCTGGATCATGGCTAAAAAAACGCTTCTCTCCACGGTCTGAAAAGGCACCATGTCTTTGCACAGGTGTACTGCTATCGATTTGGTAATGGCAATCCACCGCTGGCTTTTTTTGTCATATGGTGTGCCTTTTAAAAATGCCTGTGAGATGGATACCTGTTGGTGTGTTGAGCCAGCTTTTTTCTTCCCACTCGACTCCCTTGGCGTTTGTGTAGCACGCATTCTTTGGCTTTCCTCATATTCGACTACGTGCTTAGTTTTCAGGTGGTAGAACAGATTGCTTGTATTACCTCGCTTTGCAGTTACTGTCGCCCGGCATATTTTGCAGATTATGTTTTTCTGCTCACTATCCGACACCTTGAATCCAAACCATGTCCATATTATGGACGTCGCACCGGTCTTTTTGACGAGCTCCACCTCCTCCACTTCCTCCACCTCCATGCTTTCAACGCTAGCAGCCATTTTCCACACCTGTAACCTTCTCCTGTTTCACACACGTTCAAGTGCTAGTAAAAGTGACGCATTTTGATGACATCATGACTTATCGCGATAGGCCGGTATAGTCAAAATCTCTATCGTTGGCCAAATTTATATCGCATACCGTTTATACCGTTTATATCGCCCACCCCTACTTTGTATTGGGTTTTCCGGGTTTTGGGAGCAATGTAATTATGGCAACCCTCATGGATGTGGGGAGGAGACCATTCCTGAAGGATTCCTGAAACATCTCCAATAAGGGTGTCAGTAATTTGGACTGAAATGTTTTGTATAGATCTATGGGAATACCGTCAAGGCCTGCTGCTTTTCCAGCCTGCATAGAGCCTATTGCATCTGCTATCTCCTGTTTTGTTATTACTTCATCTAATGTTTTACTCTCCTCTTCAGAAAGTTTGGGAATATTGAGGTCATTCAAAAATTTTGTCTGCTCATCCAAGTCGAAAGAGCATTCAGAGCTATACAGTCTCTCATAGAAGACCCTGAAAGTCTCACTAATTTCTTCAGGATTCACAATATTTTTTCCATTTGGAGCTTCTATATAATTAATTGACCTTTCTGTTTGTTGTTGTTTAATGCGCCATGCTAATATCTTCCCAGATTTTTCCCCTTGTTCATAGTACGATTGTTTGAGTTTCAATAAGTTGGCAGCTACTTTGTTAGCTGATAATTCATTATACTGAGATCTGAGAGCAAGAAGTTCTGTATGCTTTTCTGGTGAGCTAGATTTATTTTGATAGAGATCAGTTTCAAGTTTTTTAATTTTCTCTTCTAGCGTCCTCATTTCAAGTTGTGCTCTCTTTTTTTTTTAACTTATGAAACAGATAATCTGACCCCTAATGAAGGCTTTGAATGCCTCCCACCTAATACTAGCCGAAGTTTCAGAAGTGTTACATTCAAAATACAGGTCAATTTGTTTTGCTATGAAAACTACAAATACAGGGTCCATAAGCCACTCTGGTTGGAAGCGCCATTTAGGGGGGTCTCTTACAAGCTTGACATCTTCATATATCAAGGATACTGCTGCATGATCAGAGGGAGAGTCCCATTTAAAGTTGTATGTCCTTTTTATATCTGGATGGGGAGTATAATTAAATGTAAGGGTTTGAGTTTTTTGAGTATTTAGCTTATATCCAGAGTATGAATTGTATGTTTTTAATAGAGACATCAATCTGGGGATGCTTGAGTCAGGGCTTGTGATAAAGAGCAGGACATCATCTGCAAACATACAAGTTTTATGTTCTTCTCCTCTAATCGTTATCCCCTTTATCTCAGAGTCCTCCCTAATTGCTTGGGCCAAGGGTTCAATAAATAAGGCAAACAAGGTCGGACTCAGGGGACATCCCTGGCGTGTCCCTCTTTCTAAACGGA
The DNA here is from genome assembly GCA_946959425.1 of Argyrosomus regius. Classification (NCBI taxonomy): domain Eukaryota; kingdom Metazoa; phylum Chordata; class Actinopteri; family Sciaenidae; genus Argyrosomus; species Argyrosomus regius. The sequence continues at coordinate 118,827 of CAMPSB010000314.1, read as the reverse complement.
TAGTTTGTGACAGGTGTCCATTTACCCTAATCCTGGCTGTTGGAGATGAGTATAACGCTTTAATACATGTAATGAAGCAGTCTTTAAAACCAAATCTTGCAAGCACCCTATACAAATATTCCCAACCTACTGAATTGAAAGCCTTTTCGGCATCTAGGCTGACAAACATTGCACCAATATTGGCTGAAGTAATATGACTCATCACTTGTAATGTTCTCCTTAAATTATCCTGTGTCTGTCTATTTAGTACAAAGCCTGTTTGGTCCAAATCTGTTAGCTCCGGGATAATAGTTTCCAGTCTTTTAGATAGGACTGAAGCAAATAATTTATAGTCTGCATTGAGAACTAATATTGGTCTATATGAGCTTCACTCCTTTTTGTCTTTACCTTCTTTTGGGATGACAGAAATGACTGCTTCCTTCCATGACTGCGGGGCTTCTCCTGTTCTTAATGTATGATTAAAGCAGTTAAGCAGCATGGGTGTTATTTGAGGTCTAAATGTTTTGTACCATTCGGACGAATATCCATCTGCGCCTGGAGCTTTATTAGCTTTCAATCTTGAGATGGCTTTATTCAGTTCTTCTGTCTTTATCTCAGCCATAATTTCTTTGTTCTGTTTTTCTCCTATGGATGGTAGGTCTAGTGAGCTTAGAAACTTCTCTATTATTGTAATATCGGTTCTGGTTGGTTGAGTATACAGGTCCTTATAATATAGTTCAAACGACTGTTGAATGTCTTCTAGATTACTGCACATATTTTGTATCATAGGGTTCCTAATTAAGGACCGAGCCAGGGAACCTGGTAATTAAGGACCGAGCCAGGGAACCTGGTAATTAAGGACCGAGCCAGGGAACCTGGTAAGGTCCTTATTGTATTTGGTCCGATTCTTATTATTACGCTTCCGCCTCTTCGCGGCTTGTTTCGAGTGCCTGAACGCACACATTCAGTGAATTTTATTTGGCAAATTTGTCGGGGCTGGTGAAAATTGCACGACGATATGCATCACATTCAACTTTGCCACTAGGAAGACCACTAGGTGGCGCTATTTCTCATACTGCTAATAAGTCCCGCCTAGTTTGTCGCACATTCATAAACCTCATATCCACGCGTTCGGTGGATGTAGCTGAGTCTCCCTAGATAGGCCACGCCCACTTCCGCCTAAACTTTTTTTCCGCTAGGGGGCGATATGTGCGAAAATGACTTTTCCGGGTTTCTCTGTGCGCGTTTGTCCGATTTGCACCAAACTTTGCACGTACAATCTGGACACCGCCCTGACAAAAACACTAATGTACAGTATGTTGAAATTTTGAGACATAAGCGCGTTATGACGTTAGCACTTCCTGCTGATTTCGCATCAACACAGGAAGTGGGGTGTTTCGTCACAAAGGTATGCCTGATTAGCACCAAATTTGGAACAACAGTTTATCATGTATTCATTGCGCATCCTGCACAATTTTACACAATTTGAGCCCACCGCCACAGGGTGGCGCTCTTTCAAAGTTAACGGCTTATATCTCCACATCGCCACGTGCGATTAAAACGTAAATTGGTATGCTGCATGCCCATGGCGCTCTGAGGCTCCCCTAAAAAGGAGAAAAAAGTTCCGCCGCTAGGTGGCGCTCTGGTGGCCAAAAACTCATTCTGCGCAAACCGTAATAGTTATGAATATGAAATTAACCACACACGTGTGGACTGGTGCCTGGAGCTCACATACCAAAAATCGTGTTTGTTGCGGTTGTAGCGCCCCCTACAGGAATTTTAAGGAACTGCCCCCGCGCCACGTTTGGCCGATATGTACGAAACTTGGTAGGCTCATAGAACGTGCCAAGACGCACAAAAAAGCCTCTTGGACCCATGTCCCAAATCCCACAGGAAGTCGCATATTTTCATTTTAATTTTTTACATTTTTTGCACTTTTCAGGCTTAACTCCTCCTAGGAAATTTCTCGAATCTGCTTCAAACTTCCTCAGTACAGTCATAACATGGTGCTGAATTTTAATTGTGCTCTGCGTGACTCTACGTCGAAGGGCGTGGCCGTGCCGTGGCCTTAAAGTCGGCCGTTTCAACCAAATGTCAAACTATAATTTCATTTTACGGTTCTATTTTAATTGACTCCTCCTACAGTTTTTATCGGATCTGCTTCAAATTTGGTCAGTAAAGTCATAACATGGTGCTGAATCAAAAATGTGCTCTGTGTGACTGTACGTCGAAGGGTGTGTCCGTGCCGTGGCCTCAAAGTTGCCCACTTTGCACAAATGTCAAACTGTGATGTCATTTTAGGGTTCTATTTGAATTAACTTCTCCTACAGGTTATATCGGATCTGCTTCAAACTTGGTCTGTACAATCATAACGTGGTGCTGAATTTAGATTGTGCTCTGCCTGACTGTACGTCAAAGAGCGTGTCCGTACCGTGGCCTCAAAGTCGGCCATTTTGAACGACTTTTATGCTGCCTCCATATGCTGACCCAATGCTGGCAATCACGCACTAGTCTAATTACAGCCCAGCAGATGGCGCCATTGCATAACAATTCAGCATCTGGGTGAAAGCTCAGTCTTTTGCACTGTCTGACACGTGTGACAACATACAGTGCTCTCCCACACCTTCTGGACATGAGAGCTTGGGACTGGACTGACGTGGGCTTGGGAATGCAGTGATGTCAGACTTTAGTGACGTGGTCCGCACGTGTCACGACGGCACGTGTCACGACGGCACGTGTTCCCACCGCACGGGTCACGGTTGCGCCACGGCCCGAGTAGCGTGGGGGCTCGGTCCGCCTCAACGCTGCTCGCAGCTTTAATTTTTTTATATATTGTATTCTTTCCCTGTTGTTTTCGTATCCTCCAGGAAAGGAGTTTCATTGCCCTCGATCCTGTCTCATAGTACTTTTGTTTGGTAAATTTAAGTTGTTTTTCAATTTCCTCATTATATATACCATTTATGTCTTGTTTGATTTTAGTTATTCTAATTAATATTTGAGGGTTTTTTTGTTCTGTATGTCTAATCTCTAATGACTTAATTTTTTCCTCTTGTAATTCGATAAGTCTTTTCTGTTTTTCCTTTTTCCGTGAGGCCGTAAGGGCAATTATTTTACCACGAATTACTGCCTTTGCTGCATCCCACAAAGTATTGGGAGACACTTCTCCATTATCATTATTCTGCAAGTATGTTTCAAATTTTCTGTACTGCTTTGTCATTTAAAATGCTTGTGTTAAGTCTCCAAAGTGTATTTTTCCGTTGGTTGTTTAGGTATAGGGTTAAATATACGCCTGAATGATCAGATAAGTTTCTAATCCCTATCTCACAATCCCTGACTCTTTGCCAGTCTGATTTATACATAAATAAATAATCAATCCGTGAGTAGAGAAAGTGGCAAGGGGAGTAATACGTAAATTGATTTTCTGCGGGATGGGACTCTCTCCACACATCAATCAGGCCCAGTTCTATAAGCTTCCGCTGGACCAAAATGGCATTTGGGCTTTTCTTTTGGCGTTGGTTAGATGTATCTAATTTAGGTTGAAGATAGATATTAAAGTCACCACCAAGAATTAGGGTTCCCTGTGTTTCCTTTACTATCAATTCAAATATAAAAAAAAAAATGCTAAAAAAAATTATGGTTACTGCCTGGGTGGGTGTACACATTAAATAACTTTACTGCTTCATTATCTAGTTTGCCTTTTACTAAAACAAATCTCCCTTCATTATCTTTCACCTGAGAAATAAACTCAAAATTGCATTGGGGATCAGTATGGCCACACCCCTCCGACGACCTGATTTATGAAATGAATTTTGAAATCCAAGCTTTTTGAATTTTTCATGTTCAGAAGAAGAGAGATGCCTGCCAATAAATTCATTTTGGCGATAATTTTACTCCTTTTTATCGGATTTTGTAGCCCATTGACGTTTAATTGTGACTACTTTATACTCCTGACGATGCATATCTTTTTCCAAACTGTGTAAACTTGTGTAACATTACCCATGACATCAAGAACAACGAACAGTGAACAATTAACTAGAAAAATAAATAAAACTTCAAGATGAGAGGAAATCCTCGCGTCCATCAAGGGCCTCTCGTCTGTGTCAGAGAAGGTACTCTACACCGGTAACATTCAAAGCAGCTCCCAAATAACCGGTAAAAAGTTCAAATTCTGGCCAGCTCTGAGAAAAACGATAGTCAGTGTCTTAGTAGTTTACCCTCAGACGTTTCACTCTGCAGCGTCAGATGTTCCAGGAGAGGCGCGCTGAAAGCTCCGTAGTTTCTCCCTTATCTGTCCGCGATCCACCTCCCGTCTGGAACGATTTGCATTCGCCTTCTCCCACGTTGCTGATCTCCGTTGTTTCAATGCAATAGAGCCTGGCTCCTTCTCATTTTCCAGAGAGATTCCTCTCTTCTTCAGGTCTTTTGCAACCCCCGCCGCACTCTCATAGATTTGGGTGCCGCTGTCAAAAAATACCTTCAACTTAGCTGGATGTGGCGTTTGGAAGCGGATACCCTTGGCTTTGAGCTCTCTCAATATGCCCGCATATGCCTAGTAGGTCAGAACTGTGTAACATTGGGGTACAGTTTGGACTCCGCACACCCCCAAAACCGGACTTTATTCCGCCGGAGTTGCTACGGACCCCGGAGTTCATGACCATCCCCCCCCTGCTGCCAAGGCGACGGAGGGGACGCCGTAAACAAAAGAGAGGCAAGAGAGCCGGAGTGCATGCTAGACTACAAGCTAACCCACACAGACCGGCGCTCCCCAGTCTCTTTCTCACCAACGCCAGGTCTCTCGCCAACAAAATCGACGAGGTGCGTCTACGGATTGTCTCTCAGCGGATGGACAGCTGTGTCATCGCTGTCACAGAGACCTGGCTGGACGACAACATCCCGGACGCAGCGGTGGAGTTAACGGGGCGCGCTCTGTTCCGGGCGGACAGGACTGTGGCTTCAGGTAAGAGTAGAGGCGGTGGTGTGGCGCTGTATGTACACAATGCCTGGTGTACAGCCACACACACCGTCGGGGACATTCTGCACTCCTGACTTGGAATATCTGGCGGTGAAATGCAGACCCTTCAAGCTGGCGAGAGAACTCTCGTCTATTGTGATCATAGCCGTCTACATACCACAGCGGGCTAACGCGAAGTCAGCACTGAAGGAGTTGTACTGCTTGATCAGCGGGCAGATGAACGCCAACCCAGAGGCGGCTGTGATTGTGGCGGGAGACTTTAACCACGTTGAACTGAAGGCTGTGTTTCCCAAATTCTACAAATTCATAAACTTTTCAACAAGAGACAATAACACTCTGGACCAAGTGTATTGCAACATTCCCGGAGCTTACAAGGCTGCAGCAGCTCCACACCTGGGCATGTCTGACCACATCTCTGTGGAGCTAATCCCTGCCTACAAGCCTCTGGCCTGCAGAACAAGACCAACCATCAGGGCAGTACAGGTCTGGACTGAGGAGGCTTCCTCTGCCCTTCAGGACTGCTTCGAGCACACAGACTGCAGTGTATTTGGGGAAGGGGCAGACTTGGAGGAGTACACGTCCTCTGTACTGTCCTACATCCAGTTCTGCACTGACGCTGTCCTCCCTGTAAAGACAATCAGACCCGGGCCACAGACTGTTTGTACCGCTTCCATCAGGCAAGCGGTACAGAAACATACGGACTACAACCAATAGACTGAGGGACAGCTTCTTCCCCAGAGCTGTCAGAGCCATCACCCCCCTGCAGTCTACCTCACACACCTCACCAGCCCCCAGACACTCACACACAGACACCTCCCGTCACCTCCCTCCCGACAGCAATACACACACACCCATCCCCCCCTGAAGCCACACAAGAGCACTCACATTCTCCCGCCCCCCCCCTCCTTTGCACACGGGAGCTGCAATGTCAATTTCACTGAACTTGTTCAGCGACAATAAAGACATCTTGAATCTTGAATCTTGAATCTTTTTTCAGGATCTCGGGAGGATAATCTTGGTCGAAGTAGATCCTCTTCCCCCCATATCGTCTTCAACGTCTTTTTTTCTCCATGCTGTGTGCAGCACCTGCTCTTTCACTCTGAACTCGAGGAAGCAAATCACCAGTGATCTTGGCGGTGCGCCTTGGGGAAGCTTCGGGGCGAGTTCCCAGTGGCAGCGCTGTATGCCGATTTCTGTTTTTATTAGCTTAGTCCAGTGTTTCCTCCTCCACCACACCTGATTCAAATGATCAGCTCGTCATCAAGCTCTGCAGTGGCCTGATAACGAGCCACTCATTTGAATCAGGTGTGTTGGCACAGGAAACATCTAAAACATGCAGGGCAGTGGTCCCTGAGGACCGGAATTGAGAAACACTGGCTTAGTCACAAATGCTGACAGATTGGACCCCTCAGACTCCTCCAGTACTCTGAGTACTGTGGTTGTTTCGGCGTGAGCGTGCTTCTAATTCGGTTATTTTAGCCTGCAAAGCCTCTTGGGTCTCTAACGCCTGGATGAGAGCCTCGTTCGCGGCCTCATCCCATTCTTCGATGTCAGATATGCGTTGTTCTGCCCCCGCAACTCTGGCTACAGTAGCCTGTAGCTCACTCGTAACTTCTTCAAGTTTCTGGTTGATTTCTCCTCTAAACTCGTTCAGTTCATTCTTCATGTCATTACGAAAAGAAAGTCGGAATTCACTCATTTCACTTTTTAGATCTGACCTGACTGCCCGAATCTCGTTGTAGATGGCCTGCATGTCCAGGTTAGCTACTACTTTTATCAGCGCCGCCATTGTCCTCGTTGCCTTCCTCTTCTTCATGTGTTTCATCAGCTGTCGCTGCTTTTTCACGTTTTGAGCTTGGTTTAGTTTTAGTCTTTTTTTGCTTCTCCCCTTCCATGGTAAATATCAATACGTTTTTTTTAATATCAGCACCTCTGAGCTGATATGTTTGCATCTTGTGAAGGATTCAGGGTCCATCAACCCCAGAGATCCTCTGTGGGTTTTAGTTTTTTTTTTACTTTCTTTTGTTTTTTCTCTCCCAGGACCTAGTAAAGGTAGTTGTATATAGTTTTTACAGGGGTTTGGTCGTGGTCTCATATTGTTTTGAATCTGTATTGAATGTTAAAAAGTATTACTTATGGAACAGCTTTTACCCCATTTGGGATAATGGCTAAAGTGATGAATAAGAGAGACAGTATCCACATAATCCACGGTAATAGACATGTTAATAACTATATCTGATGGGGGCTGATATAAAATTTTGTTCTTGCAATGTGCGAGGAGTACACCACCCAGTTAAAAGAAAGAAAATTCTAACATCTCTGAAAAAGGAAGGAGTTAAGATTGCTTTTTTACAGGAAACTCACCTCAAGGACGCAGAACATATCAAACTAAAGCGTGAATGGGTGGGACAGGTCTTCTTCTCATCCTTTACCTCCAATAGTCGAGGTGTATGCATCTTAATTCATAAATCATTACCATTTAAGGCTGAAAAATGTATCCAAGACGTTGGAGGACGGTACATTATTGTTAAAGGTATATTATTTGGTAAGGGCATTACTCTAATGAATATGTACTATCCCCCTAACCACCCAACAGAGCTAATAACAAAGGCTATCACAGAGTTTGCAGAGGTGGAATGTGAACAGGCAATAATAGGGGGAGACTTTAACTGCCTCTTGGACCCTCAAATGGATAAATCATCTTTGGAGGAACGGCCCCTCGCCAAAAGAGCCAGGACAGTACTGGTATTATGTGAGGAGATGGGATACTTAGATGTTTGGAGGACCACGCACCCAGGAGAGAAGGATTTTACCTTTTACTCAAATGTCCATAAAAGTAACTCAAGAATAGATTATTTCTTCATTCCTAAATCTAATCTGAGTCTGGTAACCTCTTGCTCTATCGGAAATATTACAATCTCGGACCATAGCCCTATATTCCTCCAGCTCCTCCTCGAGGGGAGTGTTCCTCCTACTAAGATGTGGAGATTTAATTCTTCATTACTTGATGATCCAAACTTCATCTCTTATTTTACCTACGAACTGAAGATATTTTATAAAATTAACGACACGCCCGATGTATCTCCCTCTACTCTTTGGGAGACAAGCAAAGCATACTCTAGAGGCTTAATAATATCTTACGTGAAAACTAAAAGACATGAAGCGCTCCAGCGTCAGAGGGAGTTAGAAACTAAGTTGTCAGAGGCTGAAAGAACATACGCTAATAATCCCTCGGATGTCAATTTTGAAACAATGTTGGCTGTCAAAGCCTCTTTAAATACCTTGCTCACTCATAAAGCTGAACAGAGTGTCAGACTGGCAAGACAGAGGCTGTATGAATTCGGAAATAAACCAAATAAATATCTGGCTAGGTTGGTTAATAAGAAATCTGACTCACATTGTATTTCAGCTGTTAGATAGATAGTGGAGGTAAACGAAGAACAGATTTAGAAAATATTAACAAAGTATTCAAGGCATACTATAGTCAATTATATGAGAGTAGCCAGCCTGTGCCAGATCAGAAGTTCTCTGAATTATTCTTGTCTAACCTGGCCCGACCTGAGTTCACAGAGCTGCAGAGAGAAACACTCAATGGACCAATAACAGAGCGGGAGGTTAAGGTTGCTCTAAACGCTCTTCGAGCAGGCAAAGCACCAGGCCCGGACGGGTTTGGTTGTGAGTTTTATAAAGAATTTAATTCATTACTTATACAACCCCTGCTTAATATGTTTCATGATTCATTGAAAAATAGATCTCTTCCAAGGTCATTAACGGAGGCCAATATTAGCCTTATACTGAAGAAAGGAAAGGCTGATGACGAATGTGCATCTTATAGGCCTATAAGTTTGTTAAATACAGATCTTAAGTTGTTGTCTAAGACCCTTGCTCTGCGTCTGGAAACAGTCTTGCCTTGTATTATTAATAATGACCAAACAGGATTTATTACTGGTAGAAATTCATGTAGTAATGTGAGAAGGCTTCTCAATGTTATCCAGCTATCCCAATCTAGGAAACTTGACTGTATAGTTGTTAGTCTGGACGCAGAGAAGGCTTTCGATCGGGTCGAATGGCCATATCTCTTTTCTACTCTGGAGACACTAGGCCTAGGTGAAGCATTTCTTAGCTGGGTAAAGCTACTATACGACAACCCATTGTCAGCTGTATTAACCAATGGCAAGAGATCGCCTTATTTCCGGCTAGGCCAGGGTACTTGACAGGGTTGCCCTCTGTCCCCATTATTATTCGCAATTGCTATCGAGCCTTTGGCAGAGGCTATCAGGTGAACCCCTTCTATCTCAGGTATCTCAGTTGGTGAAAAGACTCTCTGTATGCTGACGATGTTCTCCTGTTTCTTACTAAGCCAGAAGTCTCAATAGCAGCAGTGCTAGACCTGATCGATTGCTTCAGTCAATTCTCAGGTTACAAGATAAATTTCTCGAAATCAGAAGCACTTCCTTTAGGTGGTCTCCGCAACACAAATATATCACCCCCTTTATCTTGCCCATTCAGATGGACACCACAGGGCTTTACATATCTAGATATTGCGGTAACTCCATTCCTTCACCAATTATATGCGGCCAATTTTACACCTTTACTTAAACGTATATATGAGGACCTTGAAAGATGGACTTCCTTACCACTATCCATGTTAGGCAGGATTTCATTAATTAAGATGAATACTTTACCTAAACTTCTGTATGTATTTCAGATGCTCCCAATCCTGCTCCCTAAAAAAGTGATCAAAGAATTGAACGGTCGATTTAGTGCATTTATATGGAACAGAAAAAGACCCCGTATGAGCTTAGCCAGACTTATGAAGCCTAAAGAAAAAGGCAGCCTGTCAGTCCCTGACATTAGGTTGTACCAGCTGGCCTCACAGCTGCGTTACATTGCTGACTGGATCAAAAATGATAGTGAATCTACATGGCTGGACTTGGAGTCCTCACAGGTTGGTTATCCCTTGTGTGGTCTCTTGTTTGCATCTGAACAAAAAAAGATAAAAATTGGTGACAATATGATCATAAAAGCAACTATCAAGGCCTGGAAGGATATAAGGAAACTGGAAGGTCTTGAGGGACAGCTGTCTTCCCTTTCACCGATATGGGGCAACACAGGGCAAGACAGGGGCTTTGAGGTATGGAGAAGTAAAGGCATCCTTACTATTGGGCACTTATATGAAAAGAATGAAATGCTATCATTCAGTCAAGTGTGTAAAAAGTATGACCTCTTAGGAAATGAGTTTTTTAGGTATCTTCAGATACAGAGTTTTTTAAACAGCCAAAAAGATACAGGGATTTGTTACCAACTGTCCCCATTGGAAAAGATAGTCACTGCTGGCAAGAAAAAAGGTATTCTGGGTCTTGGATATCAGGCACTCATTAAATTTGACAAAGGTAAACCTGCTTTCACGAGCAGAGACTGGAATAATGATCTAAATGTGGATGTTGACGAGGCGGTATGGGAACGGATATGGGAATCAGCAAACAATATCTCGGTCTGTAATAGGACAAGAGAAACCCAATTTAGACTTCTTCACCGTTTACAGATCACTCCCCAGTTTAGACACAAACTGGATAACAGTAAATCAGAATTGTGCACTAAGTGTAATGTCGAGGTTGGGAGTTTTATTCATTGTGTCTGGACTTGTAGACATATTGATAAATACTGGCAAGATGTAGAAAATCGACTACATTTAATTTTTGACATTAAACCTAAAAAAGACCCGGTGTGTCTACTGTTTGGACTGGCGGACACACAACTTAAAAGTGCACATTCCAAAAGACTCTTCTCTATTCTTACTTTTTGTGCAAGGAAGAACATATTGCTTAAGTGGATAGACTGTAAATCCCCCACTATAGCTGGATGGCATAAGGTTATTTTTGACATGTTACCCATGGAATACTTAACATACAGGTCCAGTGATATGACTCAGGTTTTCTACAGGATCTGGTCCCCATTCCTGACTTATATTGGTACAAGACTAGCTGCGATTGTGTTGAAGGGCCTGGTGGACCATAAGTGAGAAAATACAGTATGGATCAACTCATAGCGGGCTACCTGAGTTACTATGCACTTGATGTTTGTGATGCTGCTGTAGTGGAATGTAAAAAATGGATGCTGTCTTTGGGGGGTACTCCCCCCACTCTTATTTCTGTATATCATATACGATTCTTTTGCTTATGAATGACTTGGCTCCATCCCCTGTTGTTCTTGTTGTTTTCATCTGACAGCACTGTTTGTTTGTTTTTGTGGCTGTCTATGTCTGTATGTGTTTATATAATATATTATGTATATTTGGCTACTCATACTGGCATGTTGTATGTGTGAAGGAACTGAAACTGTACTACTTTATTTTTGTTACATATGGCATAACCTTCCACTCTTGTCTCCCTAGCCTGCGCTCTATATTTGTATGTTGTTTTTGTTGTAGAAAACTCAATAAAGATATTGAACATAAAAAAAAAAAAAAAAAAAAAAAAAAAAAAAAAAAAAGAATGTCTCAGTACATTTTTCTATTCATCCTACCTTCAGTTATTTGACGTTTGCCAGTACCATATGCAGAAAAACAGCCCCACACCATGATGTTCCCACCTCCAAACTTCACTGTTGGTATGGTGTTTTTGGGGTGATGTGCAGTGCATTTTGTCCTCCAAACATGGTGTGTAATATGGCATCCAAAGAGTTCAATTTTGCTCTCCTCTGACCAGACTATGTTCTCCCAGTATTTCACAGGCTTGTTGTGCAGCAAACTTTAAACGAGCTTCAACATGCCTTTTCTTCAGCAATGGAGTCTTGCATGGTGAGCGTGCATACAGGCTATGGCAGTTGAGTGCATCATTTCTGAAGCTCTCCACAAGTGAACCTTGGCTCTTGGACAACTCTTCTGATAATTCTTTTCACTCCTCTGTCAGAAATCTTGCGAGGAGCACTTGATCGTGGCCAGTTTACGGTCAAATGATGTTCTTTCCACTTCTGGATTATGGCCCCAACAGTGCTCACTGGAACATTCAGAAGTTTAAAAATCCTTCTGTAACCAATGCCATCAGTATGTATTGCAGGGTTGCAAAGGTCTTGAGAGAGCTCTTTGCTTTTACCCATCATGAGATGTTCCTTGTGTGACACCTTGGTAATGAGACAAATTTTTATAGGCCATATATATATATATATATATATATATATATATATATATATATATATATATATATATATATATATATATATATATATATATATATATATATATATACTAGTTCTAACTAACACACAGACTGTCTTCTCTCTCTGCAGGTGTTGATGACTGATACAGCTATGCACGCTGTCCAGTGGATTTTAACTTTAATCTTGTCCTGGTGACAAGATCTTGGACATTTAATTTCTCTCACCACCTTGCTCTTCCAGTCCCTTTACACTCTACAATATAGTCAACCATGCTGGATGCAGCTGAATAACAAGTAGCATGGGGGGAGACTCCAGTTTTTCTAAACTCCCATCAATAGACTGCCATGTTTGTGTTAGAATGAGAAACTGAGCGGGGGAAACATAAAAAGCAACTGAGACTGAAGGGGCTGAAGTTTTTTGTGTTGGTGACAAATAAGAAGAGCCATCCTATCAGTAGGTTGGCAGCACCTGAGGTGGCCAGGCCCTGAGGATGACTAGTCTGTTCAGGCGCAATAGCAGCAATGGAGGCTCCAGAAACAGTGGAAGCAGTGCTGGTGCCAGTGGGCAACTCAACAACAGCAGGCCCAACCGGCAGGTCCGGCGCTTGGAGTTCAACCAAGCCATGGAGGACTTCAAGACCATGTTCCCGTCTATGGACTATGAGGTTATTGAGTGTGTGCTGCGCTCAAACAACGGAGCTGTGGATGCCACTATTGACCAGCTGCTCCAGATGAGCATTGACGGACAGGGATCAGATGACAGCTCAGACTCTGATGACAGCATCCCACCAGAGGTGAGTGGAAAGGGTCTATAGGCACCCCTGTTGCATCTAATACAAGCCCAGCCTGAATGGCTGTAGTACTGGTAGCCAGTATTGACAATATACCCAAACAGTGATTACCAGTAGGGTCAGTGACATATAAAATTTTCAAGATAATGGGGAAAAATACACTACATGTTTCAGCTGGCAACAAGTTATTTAACCGTAGCTGATGCTGTGAGTAGCTTCTTGTGTCTTAAACAACCATGTCAGCAGACATATCCTGTGGACGTGGAAAGGATGTTAATCATTTTCAGAAAGGTCAATTTATTGGCCTGCATCAAGCAAAGAAAACAACTAAGGAGATTTCTGAAACTACTAAAATTGGGTTAAGAACTGAAAAAACTCTTGAATGATCCTGATCAGAGATCACTTGTTTGTTGAAATCATATTGGTAGAAATCAACAGTACAACTCACAGCTATGTTTAATAGTGAAAATAAGAACATTTACACATGCACAATGTGAAGGGAACTCATGGGATTGGGACTAAGCAGCTGTTTAGCCATAAGAAAACCACTGATCAGGGAGGATAATCAGAAAAAAAGGCTTTAATTTGCAAAAGAGCATAAAGAACAACTGGCATAAAGACTCTGGAGCAATCTAAGAAGCTCATGTGGTCTGATTAATCCAGATTTACCGTGTTCCAGAGTGATGGGCGCATCAGGGTAAGAAGAGAGGCAGATAAAGTGATGCACCCATCATGCCTAGTGCCTACCATACAAGCCTGCAGGGGCAGTGTTATGATCTGGGGTTGCTGCAGTGGGTCAGGTCTAGGTTCAACAACATTATGTCCCCAAAGAATGAGGTCCACTGACTCTCTGAATATACTGAATCTTTATATCAATCCAAAAGCCATACAATTACATGCCCCAACCATCCTGGGTATTAAATTACCCTTTTTAAGATGCAGTATTCTCATGACTTTTACAATAGCTTTAGCAAATTGAACAATTTGTAATTTTGATTGGTGCCCAAACACATACATACGTACATAAGAAGCTGCTTTATTCGGCGAGCTCATGAAAAACTTTAAGTACAGGTTGGTGTTATTGTTATATGTTTCAGAGTTCATTCTGTCCTCCTGGTATTGTGTCACAAGCATGATGGCATCATACATTTACCTCAGTTCAGTCACGGGGCTTTGATTTTGAAGACTGATTTGATCTGAACTGAGCATTAAAATATCCTGTATTTTCTGATGGCCTTTCTGTATCCCCCATCACAAACACTCAGACATGTACATGCTTATTTACACATATAAAGGTTGCCTAGTGTCAGTGTCTGTGTAAGTGATGTTAAAGTCATGTTACTCAACTGCTGTCTAAATATCTAAATTCAGTGGAAAGATATCTCACCTCAATGGTGACATTCAGGCCTTGTACCAAAATAAATGAAAGATTACAGGGTGGTTTAAATTAAATTGGTCTTAAATTTTGTGGGGCTGTGGCTCAGGGGGTAGAGCGGGTGATCTACTAATCAGATGATGATTCGATCCCAGCTCCTCCAGTCTGCATGTCTAAGTGTGATACTGAACCCCAAATTACTCCTGAAGGCTACGCCATCTGTGTGTGAATGTGTATGAATGGTTAGCTCCTAAAACTGATGAGCAATTGGCACCTTGCATGGCAGTCAATACCATCAGTGTGTGTGAATGGGTGAATGAGATATGTAGTGTAAAAGTGCTTTGAGTTGTCAGAAGACTAGAAAGGTGTTATATAAGTACAATCCATTTACCATAATTGTTACCATTTAGAATGAGCCTTTTATACCTACAGAATGTTGTGGGTCCTCTTCTAGGAAGTCTGCCATGTTGAACAGCTGTATTTCTACAGTAGCCCAGAACAGACAACCTAACACTGGCTCAAGATAGGGCCTTTCATGTTTTTCATGCATTTTACAGCCCCCATAGTTTCTCCTTCACCTCTAGATACCCTACATGCTCACCCTTTAAAAAATTACAAAACTTTTGTCTGTTTCTTTCTAGATTCTGGAGCGAACACTCGAACCTGATAGTTCAGACGAGGAACCACCTCCAGTCTACTCTCCGCCAGCATATGATATGCACATTTATGACAGGAAATACCCAGAGGCCCCACCAACACCCCCACCAAGGTAAGGAAGAGAGACTGAATATTTTTATAGAAGAAGCTGATGCCTTGATTATGCAATCAATTAAGAACACTTTTTCATTTTACTTACTTACTTATCTTTCATTATATATCGTTTGGGATAGCTAGACGTAATTTGATAATGTACAATAATGCAGTGGGTAGAATTACCTTTGTGTCCTGTTACTCCATGGGCTGTCAAGATTTGAAGCAAAGCCACCAGCAGGTCACCAGCAGGTCAGAAGCTACCGGAACTGGAACCCTCCTTTGCTTGGAAATCTTCCAGATGATTTCCTGCGGATTCTTCCACAGCAGTTAGACAGTATGAAGGTAAACATGTCAGCAAACAGTTGTTAATACTGTGGGTGTGTTGAGTGTTATTGTTGTTGTTGTTTTTTCTAACTCTCAAAAAGAATGACAATGGGCCTAATTTTTTTAATTTTGAACATCGCTATGAAGAAGTAATGGCAGGAGTGGTCCTGATATTTGTAGCAGTGGTAGTAGAAGTAGTAGTTGTAGTAATTGCTAATAGATTTTTGGTAGCTTTGCTTATGTAGTAGTAGTAGTGGTAGAGGTGGTAGTGGTGGTATCCTAGAAAGCAACTGTTTCTTATGACTAGTTCTGAGAATGTTCCGTATGGCTGCAAGAGGATGTATTGAATGACCCCTTTAGGTAATCTAAAATGAAACCACATGAATTGACATTACAACCTCAACCTCTTCTGTCTTTGCCACAGCAGAGCTCTCAGAGCAGTCTTTCCCAGCCTTCATCAACATCCTCCTCAGTTTCGTCAATAACCCAATGGACTGCCCAGTCTGGTTCTCAGGTTGGAGTCGCAGGGAACAATGGAGGTCCAGGTTTGACGTCTGGAGCTACAGAGCAAGACAAGAAACTGAAGCAGTATCTGGAAGATGAGCGCATCGCCCTCTTTCTGCAGAACGAGGAGTTTATGAGAGAACTGCAGCGCAACCGCGAGTTTCTCATCGCCTTAGAGAGAGGTATGAGTGTCTACATGCCAATCATACACAGATAAATTCCACTCATAATATCAGCATGAGGTCAGTGTCGAGAGCTGCACACAATGCAGGTGACGCCAGGGGTATTCAATAAGAATTGAAAGAGGCCCAATTAGACAAAATTTCCTCAAGCAAAGGTCTGGAACATCATCATATTTAACATGCGTTATGATTCAGCGCCTTATATATTGAAGTACTTAGTAGCCTAGTAGTTGTAAAAGTAAAGCAAGTCTAATTCAATAAATATATAATATATAATTTCACTTTTTAATGGAGGTATTATAAATTAGTAATGTTCTTTTCTCATTTTAAGTCAAGCAAATGCTTAAAAATCAAAAATTCTATCTTGAAGTGAAGTTGTTTGTTTTTATTTTAGAAAATCTAAATAAATATTTCCTTTTTTCTACTTTTTTTTGATTAACTAAATTTCACATCGATTAATCATCATCAATTTTATAATAAACTATCTTAAAATATCTTAACAATTGAGCAACCTTAACACCTCCTCTTTTTTTATTTCCATCCTGAGTTAATATTTCAGTTTTCTTTGTGGCTCAGGATGTAGAGCAGGTCGTCCACTAATCAGAAGATCAGTGGTTCGATCTCAAGTTTCTCGAGTTTCTCGAGTCTGCATTTCGAAATATTCTTGAGCGAGATACTAAACCCCAAATTGCTCCTGAAGGCTGTGCTATCGGTGAGTGTGAATGTGATAAATATTGCAATGCATGCAATTGTGTCTGTGAGTTTCCTGGTCCAGTAAAAGGCTAGAAAAGCTTTGCCAGTTAGAATACAAATGCTCCGTTAAAATTCTCATAACAATTTAACAGTTATAGGTCCAGATCTGGATAGTACATGGTCTGGGTCTGGACCCTGACCGTGGTCGGCCTGTTGGTGGCTTCTGTGGTCGACGATCCAGCCAGTGGTTCCACACTAACGCACTGCAATGCACCAACATCAACAAGGAAATGTTTTCACATTTGTTAGAGCTGAAGTATACACACAATGAATTTAAGTTAGTAATGCTGAATGTAACCATAACTTTTTCTTGTTTACAAGAAAACTCCAGAAGGCATCTCTTAAAAACCTTTGTTTTTTGTGCTATTATTATCTCATTTTGCCTTGATCCTTAAGTCCAGTGTTTGTGTCTTTCGAACTACTCTTGTCTAAGTAATGAAAACTTATATTTATGATTACAGTCATACAGCAATATCAGCAACCCAAAGTTACTAGCATTAGAGAGAAGGGTAGAGCTAAAAAAAAAAAAGCAAAGAAACTGGTTTTCCAAACTTTTATGGTCCCAGGCGTCCACGGACTGCATTGCTTGTCTTTTAGTTTAAATTACTGACTTCTGTTTTATGTTTTGGTCTTTGTGTTATGTTCAGTGGATTCATACTGACTTATGAGTGAACATAGTCCCTAAAGCCTTATTTCCACCGGGGACGTAAGCGCAGCGGAACGGCTGTGCCGCGGTTACCAGAGCTGATCGCTGCCACTCTAATCAATGAAACCATCCCCACCGGGCGCGCCGCAGAACATCTCAGCAGCGTCCCAGTAGCGACTCTCCGTGCTGCAGCGCTATCATTCCGTAGCACTTCTATTTTTGACACGAGCCGTTGCTAAATCACGTGAAGCTCAACAGAGCAGATTGTGCCAGACAGGTAATCCGACACAGAATTAACATAACACACTTCCGTCCCCTTTAAAAATAAAACACAATACGCAGTTCATATAGCCTATCACAGCTTCACATCAACATTACGTCATGACCGGTGGCACCAGGTCAGCAGTCAAACGATCAAAGGGTCTCAACATGAACGACGAGAGACTAATTGTTGAAGTGGAACAACACACAATAATTTATGACACAACAGATCCTTTTTATTATCTCTTCCACGTCGGAGAAGCAAAGTAAGCTGTTTGTTGTTGTTGTTTCCTTTATACACACAGTTTATCACGGGATCTCGCGTACATTTAGGATAATCTCGTGATCTCGCGTGAATACAGCTGGCTTACAAGGCAGCGCTACGCTGCCGTTACGCGCCCAATGGGGATTGACGCCGGGCAGAGGACGGAGCAAAACCGCGGTGCAGCCGTTCCGCAGCGCTTACGTCCCCGGTGGAAATCCCCAGTAAGAGTCCAAACTGAGAGGAGCCATTTGTAACAGCAGTGACTTAACTAGCCTAGCCTAGTCTTAACACTTAACTGTGTTTACTGACAATGGCTTTCTGAAGTGTTCTCGAGCCTATCTTTTATGCAGTCATGACTGCATATCCCAATCCATTGTCTCACCCTTATTCTTTTCTTTTTCTTCCTTGTTTTTTCGTTCCAAATTGGCACACAAATGTATGGTATCGCATCAATGCCCATGTCACTACTTTTGAACGTGTAGTTTGGAGACTGGACAGTTGCTGATCGGTTATGTAGTGTTTCAATCGTAATGGCTTCAAGATTACTAATTCAAGAAAATCATGTAGTGTGTCCAAGGCCCTGTTCTGTCTCCAGTCTACAGACAAGATTGACATGGATTTCATAATTTTACATAAACATATTCCCAAAATGTCTTGCATTTACTTAAAATATGATTCTGCATGAAAAAAAAAAGTCTTGCCTTTGACATTTTAGCCCTGTTACATTTAGCAGTGTTAATAGTTTTGGATTGCTATTGCTGTTTTGTTACCTTAGAATTGCTTTCTTTACTTGAACAAAATTAATTCCATCTGTCTCCATTTGTCATATTTTACATCCTGATCAAGGCACTTGCTTCCATTGTTTTTTTAGGTACTTTTTCAAGGTTCAGATGTATCTGAACCACATTCAATGTTTTTCAGGTGTTATAAAGAATGGACCTCTTTGAGTTCTAAGTTCTTTAATTGCATTAATCACTTAATCTCAGAAATATTCATAATATTGTTATGAAAATAATAAGAATAATTTTATATTCCTGGGATTAAAAACTCTGAGATGAAAGTAAGACTGACTTTATTCACAGAAAGTCAATATCTAACTTTCAGCTCAGAAACAACATAACCAATGATTTTACATTGCAACTGATGAACACAGCATATCACTTTTGACGAAAGTCTGTTTAATCACACGTTTTTGTCAGCAGTAAAAATACTGGCTTCTGAAATCCAGGCTTTGCTGGGACAAATCAGATAAGACAGAATTGGTGATAAGCAAAACTCTTGCCTTGACTGTTCTGGTGCAATGATGCAAAACAGTTTTCCACTCTCAGACACTGATAAAGATGAATTGATGTGGAGGTTTGAAAGTTTGGGCATTATACCATTATATTAGAGCTCATCACATCTTGGTTCCTCACATCAGTGGTCATAACATCTGCTCTCTGTTTTTAGATCGCTTGAAGTATGAGTCAAAGAAATCAAAGTCCAATCATTCATCTAGCATGGAGAATTCCACAGGTAGATATCACTCATCAAGCTTCCTCTGTCAAGCTACTTGCAACTGTGTCTTTGCACACTTCTACTAAATACTGGTCTGTGTGTGTCTGTGCATCCACTGTGATATTTGTTGATTTTTGTGCTATGGACATCATACTATAAACACGTGATTCTACAGTTGATGTGTTTGACGTGTGCAAGTAAAGCTATGTACAGTGTGGTAGTGTTACTGTGTCTGTGTGCAGGAGAGCAGTACTCTGCAGCTTCAATGGAGGTCGTCTCAGATGACGCCCTGTTCAGAGACAAACTCAAACACATGGGCAAATGTAAGTTTCCTTATTTATAATATAACTGGTATTTCACAAATAATTGCATTACCCTTTAAGGTCATTGGCTACTGTAGTTCATGTCTTAGGATGTTTTCTCACCTTCAGCAACAAGAAAGAAACTATTTGAAATTGCCAGAACGTTTTCAGAGAAGACAAAGAGGAGAAAGTCAAAAAGGAGGATGCTCCTGAAGCACCATTCGTATCCTTTGCTTAACCTTTGTCACACTATCTAGCAAACGTTTCTTTTTTGATGTAGGTTGGTAAATAAGCCAATTGTTATTTACTTACTATGAGCATATGGCATTTGAAAAGTGGAGATGCTTTATTTCAGCAAAAAAAAGCATTTTGCTTTAAGACGTCTGTTGTGTTCCTCTAATGAACAACGCCTGACTCTGCCACCCATTCGCTCAATGCAATCCAGATTTTTCTCGTCAGTTGTTCCCTGTTGGCGGAATGCACTACCCATTCCGACCAGAGCAGGGCTGTCCCTCTCTACCTTTTAAAAACCTCCTGAAGACCCAGCTCTTCAGAGAGTACCTCCCCTGCTAGCACTACCAAAACTGGACATGCTAAATATATCCCCCTAGTATTGTCACAGTACTTATTGCTGCACTAACATGTCCTAGTCGCGCTTAACCACGATTGTTTCCCTTTTTTGTAAGTCGCTTTGGATAAAAGTGTACGCTAAATGTCTAAATGTAAATGTCTAAATGTAAGACCAAGTGGTTTAGCAGTAACATTCAACTTAACACACTATTGTCCCTCCATCTAACTAAAATGTAGCAGTAAAAGTGTAGCAGTGCCCTTGACCATTATGACTGGTCTCTGTTATTCAGTTGTGCAATGGATTTCAGATTAGAATCAAAATCAGAAAAAGCTTTATTGCCAAGTACGATTTTACACATACAAGGAATTTGTTTTGGTGTTGTTGGTGCATGACAAGCATTATCTAAATATAAACTATTAAAAAAAATGTTTAAAAATATAATAATATAAATATATATACACAGTATGTTTTTAAGAATAAAAAAGAGCAGTACAGCTGGCAGTGCTGATAAGTACCAGTCAAATGTTCACAAATGTGCAAATGTTCACAGTAGTGGGATATTTTAAATATGCAAGTATAAGTATTACAGAACAAGGAAGTCCAAGCTGAGCGTTAATGTAACACATAGAGTAGTGGATGCTATGTCAATGTGACATGTAGAGGCATAGGTGGAGTGTGAAAGAGTGTCAGGGGAGGCTCCGGGCCTTGTTGATAAGGCTAGCAGCAGACGGGAAAAAACTGTTCTTGTGGCGTGTGGTTTTGGTCCTGATGGACCGCAGCCTCTTACCAGAGCGGAGTGTCTCAAAGAGTTTGTGACCAGGGTGGGAGGGATCAGCCACAATCTTTCCTGCACGCCTCAGAGTCCTGGAGGCTCGGAAGATTGCAGCCTATCACCTTTTCTGCAGACCGAATGACACGCTGCAGTCTGCCCTTGTCCTTGGCAGTGGCAGCAGTGTACCACATATTGATGGAGGATGAGAGGATGGACTCAATGATGGCTGTGTAGAAGTGCACCATCATTGTCTTTGGCAGGTTGAATTTCTTCAGCTGCAGCAGGAAGTACATCCTCTGCTGTGCTTTCTTGGTGAGGGAGCTGATGTTCAGCTCCCACTTGAGGTCCTGGGAGATGATAGTTCCCAGGAAGCGGAAAGACTCCACAGTGTCAATTGTGGAGTTACAGAGGGTGATGGGGGCAGGTGAGGCTGAGTTCTTCCTGAAATCCACAACCATCTCCACTGTCTTTAGAGCGTTGAGCTCTAAGTTGTTCTGGCTGCACCAGGTCACCAGATGGTCAACCTCCCACCTGTAGGCGGACTCGTCACCATCAGAGATGAGTCCGATAAGGGTGGTGTCGTCCGGGCACTTCAGGAGCTTGACAGACTGATGATTGGAGGTGCAGCTGTTGGTGTACAGGGAGAAGAGCAGAGGAGAAAGAATGCAGCTTTGAGTCAGAGACGTGTTTTCCCTGCTTCACATGCTGCTTCCTGTCAGACAGGAAGTCTGTAATCCACCTGCAGGTGGAGTCAGGTCTTGAAGCAGGCTGGCACGTGACATGTCTCCAGTGAGGTGTTAAAGATGTCCGTGAACACTGGAGACAGCTGATCAGCGCAGTGCTTCAAGCTGGATGGGGAGACAGAATCCGGTCCAGCAGCTTTCCGGGGGTTCTGTCTCCTGAAGAGTTTGTTGACGTCCCTTTCATGGATGGAAAGAGTCGTCACTGAGGTGGGTGGGGGGGGGGGTGGAGGGGGGACCTTTAAGGTGGGCATTGGTGTGGAGGTGACGGGAGCTGGAGCTGTTGGGAGGTGTCGTGGGGGATGGTTGCAGGACTGACCCTTTGTCTTTCAAAGCGGCAGTAGAACTCGTTCAGGTCGTTGGCTAGGCGTTGGTCGTTGATGGAGTGGGGGGCTTTAGGCTTGTAGTTGGTGATTTGCCTGAGCCTCTTCCAGACAGACGCAGAGTCGTTGGCTGAGAACTGGTGTTAGAGTTTCTCAGAGTACAGTCATTTAGCCTCTTTCACCGCCTTGCTAAACTTGTACTTTGCCTCTTTAAATCTGTCCTTATCCCCACTCCTGAAGGCCTCTTCCTTATCCAACCTTAACCTTCTGAGTTTGGCTGTGAACCAGGGTTTGTCATTGTTGTAACTCACCCCGGTGCGTGATGGAACACAGCAGTCCTCACAGAAGCTGATGTATGACGTCACAACCTCTGTGTACTCATCTAGACTGTTTGTAGCAGTCCTGAACACATCCCAGTCAGTAGATTCTAAACACGCCTGAAGATCCTCCACAGCCTCACTGGTCCACTTCCTTGAAGTCCTCACTACAGGTTTGCAGAGCTTTAGTTTCTGCCTGTATGCAGGAATCAGGTGGACCATGACGTGGTCAGAGTGTCCCAGTGCAGCACGGGGGACGGCGTGATAAGCATCCCTGACTGTGGTGTAACAGTGATCCAGAATGTTCTCCTCTCTGGTCGGACTCTCTCTAGTCCTTTACCAGGTGTCGTTAAATAGGGTTACGGCCAAAGATCTAATTGTTAATGACAGTTAGAGACAGTAGCTCAGTCTATAAGGATTTTGTTTGGGAATGGGAGGGTGGCTGGTCAGTCCAGCCAACAAGTCAGTAGAGAGGCGGTCACCGGCAAGATGCCGTTGAGCAAGGATTCTCCTTTGTGTTTATAAAAAAAGACTAATCAGAGTTAAGATGAGGAGGGTGACCGTGGCTCAGTGGTAGACTGGGTCGTCCAATAACCCCAAAGTTGGCGGTTCGATCCCCGCTCTAGCTGCTCAAAAAAAGATTGCAACGGCCGAGGTGCCCTTGAGCAAGGCACTGTACCCCCCCAACATCTGCTCCCCGGGCAGTTGATGCCCAGCGCTCCAGTGAATCTGGCATCTGTCGATTTGAGTGTGTGACCCTGTGCATGTGCATGTGTGTGTTCCAACAGGTGCCAGCTTGGATGGGTTAAATGCGGAGAAGTCATTTCACATTCAACGTGATCATTAAAGTATCTAAAATAAAATAAAAATTAAAAAAAGAGTTTTCCCCTTGATGACTTTTTAGCATTCATTGTGACATTTCTGTCTCTAGTTCTCTCTTACTCGCTCAGCCACAGCGTGCTACACACACTGCCCTGTTCCTCAAAGGAACCGCACTACTTTTTTAACCGTTTCCTTCAATAAAGTCAGGTAAGGAAAGAATTTTAGGAGGATGGCAAACTGCCAATCCATGGGGATAGGAAAAGGTTGATAATATTAGTCATTAGTCAGATATAAAATTGCATAATTTTGGCATGTTTAATGCATAAAACAATTTTCTTTTAATGTGTGCAATGTGTGTTTGGCCTACATTCAATCATTTAAATTTCATTTAAATCTAGGGTAGGTGAGTCATTTCACAAAACAAACCACATTACTTTATTTTTTATATCATAATATATTCACATTACCTGTTTTGGTATGTCCTTAATGGCCTACAGTGAAAGTGCACTTGGCATATGACTAATAGAAATAGAAAAATCCATACATTTTGGCTTTCACATAAACATATGTTTTATATTTCTTGCTGGTATTTTTTCTAAATTAAGATTATTCATATATTCAATACATTATTTAGTTAGAAAACTAGTCATTTGGAACATTATCATTATTTTAACAATATATACAATTTCTTAATCTCTTCTTCTGTTATTCACCACATACAGTATCTCACAAAAGTAAGTACACCCCTCACATTTCTGCAGATATTTCATTATATCTTTTCATGGGACAACACTGAAGATATGAAACTTTGATACAATGTAAAAAGTAGTCAGTGTACAACTTGTATAACAGTGTAAATTTACTGTCCCCTCAAAATAACTCAACACACAGCCATTAATGTCTAAACCGCTGGCAACAAAAGTGAGTACACCCCTAAGTGAAAATATCCAAATTGGGCCCAATTATCCATTTTCCCTCCCCGATGTCATGTGACTTGTGTTACAAGGTCTCAGGTGTGAATGGGGAGCAGGTGTGTTAAATTTGGTGTTATCGCTCTCACACTCACACTGGAAGTTCAACATTGCACCTCATGGCAAAGAACTCTGAGAATCTGAAAAAAAGAATTGTTGCTCTACATAAACATGGCCTAGGCTATAAGAAGACTGCCAACACCCTAAAACTGAGCTGCAGCACGGTGGTCAAGACCATACAGCGGTTTAACAGGACAGGTTCCACTCAGAACAGGCTTCGCCATGGTCGACCGAAGAAGTTGAGTGCACATGTTCAGCGTCATATCCAGAGGTTGTCTTTGGAAAATAGACGTATAAGTGCTGCCAGCATTGCTGCAGAGGTTGAAGAGGTGGGAGGTCAGCCTGTCAGTGCTCAGACCATACGCCGCATACTGCATCAAATTGGTCTGCATGGCTGTCGTCCCAGAAGGAAGACTCTTCAAAGGATGATGCACAAGAAAGCCTGCAAACAGTTTGCTGAAGACAAGCAAGACTAAGGACATGGATTACTGGAATGATCCCGTCCTTGTTCCTCTCCAATGTCCGCTCCTTGGATAACAAGATGGACCTGCTTCGACTGAGGCTGAGGGCTTCCCGTGAGATGAGGAACTGTGCGGTGCTTTGTCTTACGGAAACTTGGCTGAACGAAAATAGAGTTTATGACTGTAAAGTGCCGGCCACACTATTTGCCTC
Source organism: Argyrosomus regius (assembly GCA_946959425.1). Classification (NCBI taxonomy): domain Eukaryota; kingdom Metazoa; phylum Chordata; class Actinopteri; family Sciaenidae; genus Argyrosomus; species Argyrosomus regius. The sequence goes on along the minus strand of CAMPSB010000314.1, from coordinate 93,818 downwards.
GTGAGTTTACGGCGGTGTTTGTTATGGCTGTTTACATCCCGCCAGGTGCTAAGGCTAACGAAGCGCTTAAGGAGCTTCACGATAACATCAGCTCGCTCCAGCACAAGCACCCGGAGGCTCTGCCTAAGTTCCACCAGCATGTCACCATACCGACACGGGGAAATAACACACTGGACCGTGTTTACACCAATAAAAAAGACGCATATAGAGCCGTCCCCCACCCCCACCTGGGCTTCTCCGACCACATCTCCATCATGATGGTCCCAGCCTATCGTCCTCTGCTCAGACGCCACACGCCAACACAGAGGATCATCACCGTGTGGCCCAGTGATGCTGTCCTCGAACTGCAGGACTGTTTCCAGCGCACAGACTGGCAGATCTTCAGGGAGGCAGCTGCCTGTGAGGGAGAGGTAGACCTGGAGGAATATACATCAGCTGTCCTCGGCTACATCAGCAAGTGTGCAGAGGATGTCACCACCACCAGGACAGTAACAGAGAGTAACAGTACTCAGAGCAGCTAGGAGACAGCTGACTGCAGGAGTAAAGAGGGCCACGGCCGCATATGCCCAGAGGATCCAGGGACACTTCACGTCCAACGATCCACGGAGTATGTGGAGGGGCATAAAGTGCATCACAGACTATAAAACCAGAGATGCACAATGCCCCAGGGACCCTTCTCTGCCCGACGCTCTCAACAGTTTCTACGCCCACTTTGACGACCAGAACACCTCCCCCAGCACCAGACTCACCCCACCACCAGGAGAAGAGCCCCTCAGCGTGACCCCAGCAGAAGTGAGGAGGACCCTCCAGAGGATTAACCCACGCAAAGCTGCTGGTCCCGATAACATCTCCGGGCGGCTGCTGAGGAGCTGCGCACACCAGCTGACGGAGGTGCTGACAGACATCTTCAATACCTCCCTCCAACAGGCGGCGGTCCCTACCTGCCTGAAGACCGCCACGATCATCCCTATCCCCAAAACCTCCACAGTGACAGGCCTGAATGACTATCGGCCGGTAGCCCTCACCCCGATAGTCATGAAGTGCTTCGAGAGACTGGTTATGGCCCACATCAAAGACTGCATCGACGTCACTGTGGACCCGCATCAGTATGCATACAGGAAGAATCGATCCACAGAGGACGCCATCTCTTCTGTGGTCCACACAGCCCTCACCCACTTAGAGAACAAGGACTCTTATGTTCGCCTGCTCTTTGTGGATTTCACATCTGCATTCAATACCATCAGACCGCAGACTCTGGTTCAGAAACTGACCACGCTCGGACTGAGCTCCACCCTCTGCAACTGGGTCCTGGACTTTTTAACAGACATGACATCTCCTCCTCCTCCATCACCCTCAGCACAGGCTCCCCCCAGGGCTGTGTGCTGAGCCCCCTTCTGTACACTCTGCTCACACACGACTGCTCAGCGAGACATCCAAGCTGTCTGATCGTGAAGTTCGCGGATGACACAGCTGTGGTTGGACGCATCGCTAACAACAATGAGTCCGACTACAGGCAGGAGGTGGAACACCTGGAGGGTTGGTGCAGAGAAAACAACCTCTGCATCAACGTGAAGAAGACCAAGGAGATGATCGTGGACTTCAGAAGGGGCAGACACCTCCCCTGCACATCGGAGGGACAGCGGTGGAAGTGGTCTCCAGCTTCAGGTACCTGGGCGTACTCATCTCTGACAACCTCACCTGGAGCACCAACACTTCCTGTCTGGTTAGGAAGGCACACCAGCGCCTCAACTTCCTCAGGAGGCTGAGGCGCGCTGGACTGGGGAGCTCAGTCCTGACCTCCTTCTACAGATGTGTGGTGGAAAGCGTCATGTGCTCCTGCATCACCGTGTGGCACGGCAACTGCTCTACGGCAGAGAAGAAGGCTCTGCAGAGGGTTGTAAAAGCTGCACAGAGGACTGTGGGACACAGCCTATCCACCACCACGGACATTTACACCTCCAGATTCCAGGAAAAGGGCCTCCTGCATCATGAAGGACCCCACTCGAATGAATGTCAACATGTACTGTGACATACTGAAGCAGAGCATGATCCCCTCCCTTCGGAAACTGGGCCACAGGGCAGTATTCCAACATGATAACGACCCCAAACACACCTCCAAGACGACCACTGCCTTGCTAAAGAAGCTAAGGGTAAAGGTGATGGACTGGCAAAGCATGTCTCCAGACCTAAACCCTATTGAGAATCTGTGGGGCATCCTCAAATGGAAGGTGGAGGAGTGCAAGGTCTCTAATATCCACCAGCTCCGTGATGTCGTCATGGAGGAGTGGAAGAGGATTCCAGTGGCAACCTGTGAAGCTCTGGTGAACTCCATGCCCAAGAGGGTTAAGGCAGTGCTGGAAAATAATGGTGGCCACACAAAATATCGACACTTTGGGCCCAATTTGGACATTTTCACTTAGGGGTGTACTCACTTTTGTTGCCAGCGGTTTAGACATTAATGGCTGTGTGTTGAGTTATTTTGAGGGGGTAGTAAATTTACACTGTTATACAAGCTGTACACTGACTACTTTTTACATTGTATCAAAGTTTCATATCTTCAGTGTTGTCCCATGAAAGATATAAAGATATGATGAAATATCTGCAGAAATGTGAGGGGTGTACTTACTTTTGTGAGATACTGTATGTAGCAGAAGCCATATTCAGGAAAAATAAATGTATGAAAGAACACAAAAGTGCTCACTGTATACAGATATCCTGGATTTTCAACATTCACTACAAAATTATCCTGGTTTTCACCACTTTTAAAACACTATTACTAATGCTAATATCCAGATGAAAACATCTATGATGTAGCATTCATCTGGCTTGATCATTATTATTAATATAGTTGGGTATCATTGTCATAACAATGAAAGTTAATGGAGTAATTCCTAATGATGTTCCCTAAAGGAAGCATATATAAGCTCTCAAGCACAGAACATTGTGGAACAATGTGTTGGTGTGCATGGAGGATTCATCATTGACATGAACAAACTGAGATTGATCTGAAAAATAAGACTTAAACCAGTTCCTTTAATGCCAATTAGATGTTCCTGCTCAGTTGTAGTATTTGATGGTCAGTGGTGTCAAATGCAGCATTAAGATCTAACAAGACAAGTACAGAGACAAGTCCTTTATCTGATGCCATTAGAAGGTCATTTGTAATTTTGACTAGTGCGGCCTCTGTGTTATGATGCACTCTAAATCCTGACTGTTCTCCTCAAACTGTTGTCTGGGGAAAGTCATATAAGTGATTGGCTAGAGCTTTCTTAAGTATCTTAGACAGAAAGGGAAGGTTTGATATCAGTCTGTAAAACCTGGATCAAGAGTGGGCTTTTTAAGAAGAGGTTTAATTACAGCTAATTTAAATGATTGGTACATATCCTGATAACAAAGACAGATTAAACACAGAAGTGCTAAGTGAAAGTAAAACCTCTTTGAGCAGCCTAGTTCAAATCAAATCAAATCAAATTTTATTTGTATAGCCCAAATTCACAAAACACATTTTGCCTCGGAGGGCTTTACAATCTGTACAGGGAGTGACACCCTCTGTCCTTAGACCCTCGGTTCGAGTGAGGAAAAACTTGCCCACAAAAAACCCTTTTAACAGGGAAAAAAGGTGGAAGAAACCTCAGGAAGAGCCACAGAGGAGGGATCCCTCTCCCAGGATGAACAGACGTGCAATAGATGTCACGTGTACAGAACAAATCAACACAAACATATTGTACAATTACAATGAATGATAAAATGACAATGAATTACAATGAATGATAAAATGTAGCAGTGGAACCTGTGATAGAGATAGAGAGACACAGATGCACAGCAGCAGCAAGTCATTAATTAACTATAACCTAACTATAAACTGTAATGGAGATGGTAACAATAATGACAGTAATAATATATGTAGTGGACGTCGTGCAGGACCACAGCAGCAGCCATGATCCATGAAAACCTGCTGGACGAGAGAGCACAGAAACTCCAGGGAAGAAGTTTAGTTAGTAAGATGCATTAACGTGCATTAATGAGACATGTATGTTTACAGATGGTGAGAGAGAGAGACAGAGAGAGACAGAGAGAGACAGAGAGAGAGAGAGAGAGAAGGTTTGAGTAGAGTTTTCAGTAAGGGGAGATGTGACTACATAGAACAGGATTCCTTCCTTCCTTTAGCCCCTCACAAATAGATCATCTTGTTGATAGTACTGTAGGCTTATTACGAACAACTCTCGACTCTATTGCACCTCTGAAAAAGAAGATAATTAAACAAAGGAGGTTAGCACCATGGTATAACCAGCCGACTTGCAAATTAAAGCAAGAGGCATGTAAATCTGAATGCAAATGGCGTGCCACTAAACTGGAAGAATCTCGTTTAGTCTGGCAAGATAATCTTAAAACATACAGGAAGGCTCTCCGTAATGCCAGAACAGCCTATTACTCTTCATTAATAGAGGAAAATAAGAACAACCCCAGGTTTCTCTTCAGCACTGTAGCCAGGCTAACAGAGAGCCACAGCTCTATTGAGCCATCTATTCCTTTAGGTCTAAGTAGTAACGACTTCATGAGCAGTGGCGGCTGGCCAATAGAGGGCGGTAGGGTGCCACCCTCCTAAGCCACAAAAATAAAATGGAAAAAAAAAATATATATATATTAAATCATTCATATTTTCAATATTTGTCTGTTTAAATAATGGAATATATCCATTAATATGTGCAAAATATGATAGAAAATCAACTGCGCAGCAATATGCTGTCCCTTGTCTGCATGTCTCAGCACCTCTGGGGCGCTGGAGAAATCGCCCCGAGGAGGCGGGCCTATGTCGCAGTTAAACCAATCGCTAATTTAAGGTATGAACGTTTGACATACGATTTAGCCAATCAACGTCCTCAAATCTATTCCAGAAAGGGCGATTATTTTATTGCCCCAAGCCAGCTACAGCTAAAATCGGGGCCGCTACGTACAAGCGCTGTTCTACATGACAATGGCGTACGTAACAGTACTCCTCCAAGACCCAACCCTCCCTAAGGTAAAATCACTCCTTCAGCATCCGTTTGAGAGGAGGACTTTGCCGGACAAACTACGTGTGAAAGAGCTGGGCCCAGATCAACCTGACCATGATATCAGACAGCAAGCTAGCGAAAAAGGGAAGCTAATATTACTGTATATGTAAGGTTTGAGTTCAACCACTTGATATACATTTCTATATTATACATAATTTATACAGTGTAAGAGTTCATTTAAACATTAATCTATATAATTTGATGTTATTGTATATTGTCCACTTTCCGCTCTGTTCTGACAGTATGCCTCTTGTGTTGCCTATTAACTAGTAACAGCACTGTTTCATGTGCTCAACAACACAGCTGATCACCTCTGTCACAGGGGGCACAGGTGTAAAAGTCAACAGCCTTTCCAACATGTTATGCTTTGTTAGAAATTGATACGTCAATTGTTTACAAGTTCTGTTTTACATGTAAGGCTTGTGATTGTGCAGTGTTTGTTTTTGTATTTTACCTCTAGTTACCACTTCTTTATTGGATATGATTAATCTGTTTATTATCAGGATATTTACCACAGTCCTTTAAAGTAGCTGTAATTAAACCTCTTCTTAAAAAGCCCACTCTAGATCCAGAGGTTTTAGGCGACTACAGACCGATATCAAACCTTCTCTTTCTCTCTAAGATACTTGTGAAAGCTGTAGCCAATCAGTTGTGTGACTTTCTCCATAAGAACAGTTTGAGGATTTTCAGTCAGGATTTAGAGTGCATCATAGCACAGAGACCGCACTAGTCAAAGTTACAAATGACCTTCTAATGGCATCAGACAAAGGACTCATCTCTGTACTTGTCCTGTTAGATCTTAGTGCCGCATTTGACACCACTGACCATCAAATTCTTTTACAGAGACTGGAACATCAAATTGGCATCAAAGGAACCGCCCTAAGCTGGTTTAAGTCTTATTTTTTAGATTGATCTCAGTTTGTTCACGTCAATGATGAATCCTCCATGCATACCAAAGTTTGTCACAGAGTTCCACAAGGCTCTGTGCTAGGACCACTTCTATTCAGTTTATATATGCTTCCTTTAGGGAACATTATTAGGAATCACTCCATTATATTTCATTGTTATGCCGATGACACCCAATTATATTTATCGATCAAGCCTGATGAAACCAACCAGTTAGCTAAACTTCAAGCAAGGATACAAAAAAAATTGGATGACCTACAATTTCCTGATGTTAAATTCAGACAAAACTGAAGTTCTTGTAATTGGACCCAAACACCTCAGAAACTCTCTTTCTAGAGACTTAGTTACTTTAGGGGATCACCCTGGCTTCCAGGTCCACCGTAAAGAATCTTGGAGTTGTTTCTGATCAGGATTTGTCCTTTAATGTCCACATAGTCCACATCTCTCTCTCTCTCTCTCTCTCTCCCCATAACCATCACCATCTGTAAACATACATGTCTCATTAATGCATGTTAATGCATGTAACTAAACTTCTTCCCCGGAGTTTCTGTGCCCTCTCATCCAGCAGATTCTCATGGATCGTGGCTGCTGCTGTGGTCCTGCACGGCGTCCACTACATATATTATTACTGTAATTTTACCATATCTCAATTGCAGTTTATAGTTAGTTAATGATTTGCTGCTGCTGTGCATCTGTGTCTCTCTCTGTCAACTGGTCGCGGTGGATGACCGTCCACCAATGAACTTGGGTCTGCCCGAGGTTTCTGCCTGTTAAAAGGAAGTGCTTGCTCATGGTGGAATTGTTGGGTCTCTGTAAATAATATTATAAAGAGTATGGTCTATACCAGGGATGTCCAAAGTACAGCCTGCGTTTAGATTTCATGCGGCCCGAAGCTTCATTTTTATAATATATTATTTATGGCCTGCTAGGATTGTCAGATACTGTATGGTTGGAATATTTGGTGTTTTTGGTCAACATAATGAAACATTTGAATGCACTAAACATTAACCTCTTAGGACATAACTGCTGGTGTTATAGATCTGTAGATGTGACACAATATATTACTTTCTGAATGGTTTTGTTAGACAAGAGCAAGAGTGATACGTTTTAAACTTCAATGTTAACAGACTTTGCATTACTCATAATAAGTCATGTTTACAATGAACACGAGGTTCAGATTTGTATCAAATTCATGCAAGTTTAACGTAGTCATTCCATACAATTTATGATTGTATGGAATATTGTTTGGCTTAGATTTGGTTACAGTGTCATTTAAAAAAAAAAAAAAAGAATTGTGACAATGAAATACAGAACAGTGCATTTGCATGTAACTTTTATTAGTAATTTTCTCATTTTTAAAATGTTAGTATTGGCCCCCGGGCATATACACGTTGTCAAATCTGGCCCGCTTTAAAAAAAGTTTGGACACCCCTGGTCGATATGGTCTGTATGAAAAGTGTCATGAGATAACTTTTGTTATGATATGGTGCTATATAAATCAAATTGAATTGAATTGAATTGATTCATTTAAGCTAACATATTCTTCATCACACAGCCAGGTCTCAGTAAGACAAAATAAATCCATATCATATTCTGACATTAATTCAATTCAATGTAATTGTTTAATTAATTTAATATGTAGTGGACATCCTAAATCCATGAGAACCTGTTGGATGAGAGAACACAAAAACTGAAGAAGTTGTTAAATTAGTAACATGCAACATTTACTAATACAGCTTTAGAAGACGGAGCTCTGATATTCAAGAATCCACCTTTAATTCTCTTATTTTGCACTGTTGCAAAGGTGGATTTAATTTAGTTTAGTTTTTATGATCAACTTCTCTGTTTTTTCTTTAAATAAGTTAGGTGGTCAGGGGACAAACGCAGTCTCTATAGAGTTTTGGGTGGGTAACTGTTCTAACGGAAGTATAGAGAAGTGTGTAGGACTGTACCTCTTCCTCCTGGTCTCAACTCTGGTTGTCATGGTTTTGGTTGACTAATACTAATTTAATACTAATACTAATTTGGCCGACACCACGTCGACAGCCAGCGATTGAATGATGGCCTTCAGCTAAACATGTAATCACTGGTCAGATTAGGCAGGGTTCAGAGAACATGACGGTCCGACAGTCTGACATTATTTAGGCGTTTTCACTAGCATACACTACCTACTACTATTTTGCAACTTTGGGCTATACAAATAAAATTTGATTTGATTTGAAATTTGACCTTGGATTGGCCCGCACCAGCTGCTGAGGACTTGGTAACTATAGCAGTTAGTGTTTGTTCGGTGGTGCGGTTCAGTGTCTCCAATTTGCCTAACCTCGCCTCCAAAACAGCAAATAAACTACATTTATTACATGTACCATACATCATCAACCATTTATCAGCCTCCATAATTGTGATTTCTTTGCGAACTTTCATGAGTCTATGAAGTATGAGATTCGACTGGCTTGCAAGGCTGCAGTTTTTCTTAACTAAGCTCCTTTCCAGATTGGGCACAGCCAACTCTACAGCCAATCTTCTTGACGATGTAGAGGGAAACCCCTGTGGTAAGATATGCATGTCATCCACACAAAGTAAAACATTACTGTTTTGTTTTTTATTTTTTTATTTTTGTTGAGATTGCCACTCTAAGCCACTATAAGTGCTGAACCTGCTTCAAAAGTGGCTCCAGGTGTTTATTGATATCTATCTATCTATCTATCTATCTATCTATCTATCTATCTATCTATCTATGCTAGCTAGCGTAACTTGACATTTTGCTACAATGGACCTAGGGAATTTTCCAGTAACAGCAGGTGCTTTACATAAGAAACCATTGACAGGGAGTTCTCCTAATATCCCACGTTAACTCTGTGGATGATATTTTCTCATCTTGACCAGCCCTCCATGTCTGTCTGTCCATCAGTCCAGATGAATTTGGAGTTTCGGGTCCGCCAATCCCCTCATTAGTCTCCCTCATTCTCTTGTTAGCTTTATTGATTCAAGCCTTCATATTCACTTTGTCTGTCTGTCCCCCAGTGAGGTCCATTATATCATCCCCCTCTACTTTGATTGACTCGTACTTCACTTCACTTTTTTCACTTTTTCTAGGCATATTTGAGGCCCACAATCCTGAATTAAATTGCCACTATAAATGGGCTATTCTCAGCTCCTAGTGTCTGGACCATGTTTTCCTATGCCACCATCTTCTAGCCTTTTAACCAAGCAACTTTATCGATTTGTTTAAAAATAAGTAAAATGTCACTTTTCAAAGGCATTTGTATTTTGCAGCAGTTGCCACTAATTTAGGCTTATTTAAGCTTCTAAAAGTGTTTTTAGAAGAATTCATCTGGTCATCTTTGCCTTTTAACGTGGATGAAGAAGAGAGTGAGAGTAGCAGTCTGTTCTTGAAGGAGTTGCTTAAGGCCTCCACAGTCTCATGCACGGGGTGAGAGGAGTTGTTCATGATGGATGTCAGCTTTGCTAACATCCTCCTCTCCCCCACTTCCTCTATGGAGTCTAGGGGGCAAGAGGACAGAGCTGGACCTGTTGACCAGTTCTTTGAGTCTTTTCCTGTCTCTCTCCGTGTTTCCCCCTCCGCATGAGGAGATGGTTGAGATTGCACCAGTCGCCAAAGGCTGTGATAACCCTGTACTCCTGCTCATTTCCTTCCAATACACATCCAATGATGGCTGTATCATCAGAGAACTCCTGTAGATGACAGCTGTGGGTGTTGTGTCTGAAGTCTGATGTGTACAGGGTGAAGCAAAAAGGGGGGCGCACCGTACCCTGTGGGGTCCCCGTGGGGCCCCCATGCTGTAAATCACTACATTAGACACACAGCTGGGCTGCTGGGCCTCAGGAGGAGGTAGGGCAGGTCGTCCACTAATCAGATGATCTGCGGTTCGATCCCTGGCTCCTCCAGTCTGCATGTCGAAGTCTCCTTGGGCAAAATACTGAACCCCAATTTGCTTCCGAAGGCTGCTCATTGTGTGAATGTGTATGAATGGTTAGCTCCTAAAACTGATGAGCAGTTGGCACCTTGCACGGCAGCTAATGCCATCAGTGTATGAATGTGTGTGAATGGGTGAATGAGATATGTAATGTAAAAGCACGTTGAGTGGTCGGAAAACTAAAAAGGCAGTATATAAGTACAGTCCATTTACAGTCATGAAGCTTCACATACTGTGGTCTGTTGGTGAGGTAGTTGACAGTCCAGCCAGCTTTATTGTGTTGAAAGTACTTGAAAAGTAAAAAAACATGACTCTCAAAGTGCTTCCAAAGGTTTCCAGGTGTGAGTGCCGTAGGTAAATGACTGCATCATCCACCACAATGCCTGGTTGGTAGGTGAACTGTAGGGGGTTCAGATTGGGGCTCATCAGGGGTTTGTGGTGATTCAGAATGACTCCCCATGGTCCAAATAAGGCGACAGGTCTGAAGTGGTTGGGTTCCCTGGGGTGCGCAGTTTTTGGTACTGGAACCACACATAGAACCTCCCTGAGTGAGGCTCAGGTTAAAAATGTGCATTCAGTGGTTTTACGGCACATAACTTTTGGCTGCGGGTTGTTGATTAACTACAGGTATGTACACTGGGAGAATGAGGTTGTGATCTGAGCATCCAGGTTGGGGGGAGAGTTGAAGAACTTTGCATACAGTAAATCCAGTGTTTTATTCTCTCTGGTGCTGCATTTCACATACTGGCTTAAGGTGGGTAGAGTGGATGACAGGGAAGCATGACTAAAGTCTCCAGAAATGAGGAGCAAGGACTGTGGGTGCGATGTCTGCAGCTGTGGCACTACATTGTGAAGGAACTCACAGGCCATTGAAGCATCAGCCAAGGGTGGAACGTACTGTAAACAGTTATCGCGATAAAATGCGAAAACACTTTGGCAGGTAATATGGCCAAACGCCAACAGCTGACAGCTCAATGTCAGTGTCACAGTATATATTTGGACACTGAGACAAGTTTTGTTATTTTGGTTGTTTACGAGGGATGGGGATCTTTAGCACCTCCATCCACGTATGGGCCAGAATCTAGGGAAACCTTCTTGAAGATGAGGTCCAACATAACCTATAAGACAATATAGGAGGGAAAAAATTGGCATGCTTTGGGAAATTATCCAACTTACATAACTTAAGAGCCCTGTTTTATGTTATTTTTCACTTTTACAATAGATGTTTGCACATTCTTTGACTTGCTATTTTTAATAAAAGGCTGTAAAACTTACTGACGGTGGGTTCTACTTTCACTGTCTTAGCTGTTGCTGTTGTTGGGAAGTTCAATCTGAATACCGGCTCACCAGCTGATGTAGCTTAGGGACGCCCAGCACTTTCATTGAAGTGGAGGGCTGCCAGCTAGAGTCTAGGAAGAAAAAAATAACATAGAAATATGAGAAATATGATTGAGAGCACAAATATAAATATACATTGTACTCATTCACAAGTACCTTTATTTGCCAGGTGTGTACACACACACACTGTTTATACATATATATATACATTGAGAGCAACATGTAAACAGAATCAAATTCCTTTTGTGTACACACACCTGGCCATTAAAGTGATTCTGAAAGGTACCACTTGTTAATTATTTCAGTCCAGAAGCCTGCATGAACAGGCAGCCTGACATGTCACTAAAACCGGACAATATCCAGGTGGAGCTCATGGACTGAACTGATACTGTCCGTATTGTATTGTAGCTTTGTTTACTTTATGTACCCAGCTCCCAAAGACCGGATCTAGCTTCAGACTATGCTGTAAAATAGCGAGGAGTCTCTCTTTCTCTTAAACCGAGGGGGACACAGACAATTAAAGTGAGGGGGTGCCGTTAACAGAAAGGTGAATAAGAGAAAAGTTATTTTCTTATCGCTAATGGCGGCTATGTTCAACACACAGCTGCATGTGGAACCGGTGAGAGTAGAGTCGGAGCTTCACCTGAGCTTTGAGCTCTGAGTTGGCCTCTACTGGAGAGCTCAGGAAGTGGGTCTGGATTATGTTAATGAAAAGCTCGTTATGTAACGAATTGAGCTGAATCTGACAGGCCTGTCCAGAGACAAGCCACAAGATAGAGTGTGGCTGCAGCAGGTCATGCAAAATGTACGCGGTTGTTGTTTTTAACACTGTGGGGGTTTGTACAGACCCCAAATTCAAAAATATTAGTGTATTACAGCTGAAAAAGTGATTTTTTTTCATAATGTGTCCCCTTTAAAGTTAAAAAATGTGACCTCGGGAGATAGAGAAAGAACAGGTGCCCCGTGCTCTCTTGGGAAATTTCTCCTCTTCAATTTACATGGGAGTAGATGGGGCGGTGGGTGCATCAGTGCGTCTATGCCTCTATCTATAAATTATTTCTATAGAGTGACATTTGTGGCCTCGAGAGCCGTTTACAAATGTATTTTCCGACAAATTTTTCTCTCCCTCTCCACTCTAGCGATGATGAACATTCTACCAATACACATCCATTCATTTTTTTGGCGTGTTTTTTGCCAAAACCGTTAGGCGAAGCGCTTAGAAAAGTCATAGCACACCACTCCCGGCTGAGCTGGTCGTTTTGATACCATTTTTGTGTATGTGCGACCAAAACTGTGGGAGGAGTAGCATGCCGAAAATCCTGGGATACGTAAGAATAATAAATATGGGGAATAGTATATAGTGCACCTTGCAGGCACACTCAATAAATGTGTGTTCAGTCAGAGGCTCCTCTAACTCCACTGTAAAAAAAAAGACCTCATTCATGCCCACTGCCATTACACTCTATAATGTCTCCCATATATGTAGGGAGAGGAGACTTATTCTTTTTTTTTATCAATTTTTTATTTTATTTTCATTCAAACAGAAAACAAATAATGATGTAGAGCCGCCACCTCACAAGTACGTACATACACATACTCAAAAAGCAAAAGCGGCTAAAACAAACAACAATAACGAAAAGAGAAAAACAAAAACAAAAAAGGGACTTATGGAACAGATAATATAGACTTGTTGAGTGATTCAAGATGCTAAGTGAGGTAGAGCAGATACACAACGGACCACAAGGATCAGAGTGAGCCCTTTCAGTGCTTCAGCTGTAGTGAGCAACATATTCACATTCGCCTCTTTGGCCCCATTTATACGGGCTGTTGACAACTCCATATACGTAACATCCAGAAAAGTTAAAACCCATCGTCTGATGGTCAAAGTGTGAGGGGGCTTCCAGCGTACTGCGATCATTTTCTTAGCAGCTGTTAAACCTGCCAACATTACACGTTTCTGACATTCGGGGACTCGAAATGCCGAAAGATCATTTAATAATAACACTGGTATGGTCACAGGCACTGTCTCCAATATGAGTGCCATCAGCCCAGCGGCCACACCCTGCCAAAATCGAGCAACGGGGGGGCACTCCCACACCATGTGGAGGAAAGTGCCAGGGGTTTTTAATGTACACAGGGTGCGTGAGGGATCATTGATAACTTTCATAAGATGTAGCTTACGAGGGGTCAGGTAGGTCCTGTGTATGAAATTATAATGGATCTGCTGGTGGTCAGGATTTCGAAAGGTGAGTTTGATATTGACCCACACCTTCAGGTGCCAATCAAAATCCTGATCCAGTCCAGGGACATCGCCCCTCCATATCCTGTCTACTGGGAGCGTTTTGTAGGTGGCCTCAAGCAAGTATAAGTATAGAGTGGATACCATTCCCCTCGCAGCTCTTTTAGTAACAATCAACTCATGACCGAGGGTCTAAGGACAGAGGGTGTCACTCCCTGTACAGATTGTAAAGCCCTCCGAGGCAAATGTATTTTGTGACTTTGGGCTATACAAATAAAATTTGATTTGATTTGATATGATTTTGATTTGATGAAGTGGATGTGTAGGCAGCGGGTGCTGCTGAGGTACATCGTGTGCTTTAAGAGCTGCTCTCAGCTGCAGGAAGTGCCTGGCAGATTGAAGCTATTCTTAATGTCCTGAAAGGAACGTAAACCATCTAAGTCGAAAATAAATCCAAAAAAAAAATCACCCAAAAACTGTATCCCTCCCTTTTCCCACTGAGAGTAGGTGACAGGTCTCCCCCCGATCAGCAAACCTTTATTATTAAAGATTGGAGACTGCAGGTGCCATCTGCAAGATATATCACAAATCCTTTCCACTGAGTGCCAGACCTGGATCAGATGGGTCACGATGGGGCCGCAACGTAATTGACTCTGCCGTACAGAGATATTTGCAAATAAAACGTTTGCCAAAGACCACGGGTGCACCATTCTTTCTTCCATTGTACGCCAAGAAACTGAAAGTCTGAGAGTCAAACCATGTGACAAGGGGTCGAAGAGTGAAGGACCAGTGGTAATGTTTAAAGTTGGGCACCGCTAATCCCCCATCTAATCTCCTGTGCTGGACAGTGGTAGATCTAAGACACCCATTCCATATGAATTTTGAAACCGCCGCATGAAGCTTACCCCAGTATCCAGCAGGGGGAGTGTTATGGGAATTTTTTAAGAGAAGGACCCTTCAATAAGGAAGACCGGATTCAAAGTATTAAAGTTTAAGTTGAATTTATTATTCTTGTACAAGAAGGAGCGTTTAACAGTGCAACGCACAAGAGGGGTTACAGAGAAAAGGCTCCCCGAGGAGCTCTAACAGTTGGTTCTTATACATTTTTTACTGGGCTGTCTCGGACACCTCCCCACTGCTACAAATAACATCATAACGTCATTGCCTGGTTCTCTACTCCCTAACGAACAGGACTGGTTCTTGTCTACCTGTCTTCCTTATCCTTAAACCATCACTAGTAATTTATAGTTGAACTCTATCTTACCCTGCCAGCCTCAGTAAACCATAAAGCGGATAAGAGAAGTGCCCAAGACACATGTAAAGAACAAGTTAAAACACAAACCATATGAATTAGAACATCTGAACCCCAGTGTACTCCTAATTTTTATAACATTTCCCCCCTGTTTGTACTAATTTTAAAAAAGGTACAAAATGTAATTACAAGAATAAAAATTAATCAGTGTTAGATAGTTGATTCAAATAATCATGAATGATGTGGGAGCGAAAAACCTGTCCGGCAGCTCTCTGACATTCTTATTGTTTCATACTGTTACTTTCTAGACAGGAAAATTCTCCACACGGCCCCGCTTTCACGGTCTGTATTCATACTGCTATCCCTAATTTTGTCATCAGATCTCTCCCTAAGAGGTTAACGGGACACAGTTGTGATAGCGCCACTGAGGCTAGAATGCTTTTCTTTGTTTTAGGATCGCTTATTTCTAGAGGTTTGGTCAAAGGTTCAACAGTTACGTGCCCTGTGGCTGACCTCACTCTCAAACCGCTGTTTGGTTGCAAGGGAAAATTTGTTTCTGTTTCGTTACATCGCACAACTGTCCTACAGGCTCCAGAATCACACAAAAATGTTATTAATTTCCCTTGCACCTTTAATACTATCCATGGTTTAGTTCCTTCCTGTGATAGTAAAACATAAGCTGTTTGTAACGATAAAATCTCATCTACCTCTGCCTCATCATCTATTGCTGTGCTTGTGTCTGTAATATCATCTGCCTCTGTATCTGCGTGTGTATGCGTATGTGTGTGTGTCTGCACGACCTGCTTCTGGAGTGAGTCATGCGGTGGGAGGTTTTTTCCTCCTGTCCTGCCTGGGCCCCGCTCCTTCGCCTCTTCCCGCTCCCCGTCCTCCTCTCCTCCATCTCTCCATCCTCCTTGGAGCTCTGCAAGTTCTCGCATAATGTCCAACTCTCCCACAATTGTAGCACATATCCGTCCTGCCGTCCACTCCTCTGTTCTCACCTCTTCTCCGTCCTCTCCTCTCCTCGTTATCTCGAAAGAGAATGTCATTATTGTCATCATCACACAAGAATGCATTTACAACCTTCTTTTTTTTCTTTGTTTCAATTAAATGTTTAATTATGAACTTCTCATTTGCGTGTGTGGTGTGACTGTATACTGTACCGCTTCGTCTCTCTGGAGGAGATTGAGGGCCTTGTAGAGTCATCTCTTCGCTTCGTAGAGTGACATTAACCCTCAGGAAGGGGTTGTGGGGTGAGTGGACGGGAGGCGGCGGAGTAGTTGGTGGTGCAGGAGGAGGAGGAGGAGGTCGAGGTGCGGGACAAGGCGGAGGATCCGGACGGAGCCCATATGGCACGTACTCGTTATCACTCTGGTGGTCTCGGGCAGAAAACAAGACAGGATATATGTTAGTATGTTTCTTGCTGCTCTGTTGAGCTGCTTTCTGTTTACCTGTATTTTCATGTCCTTTAGCAACTTTCTCTTCTCCTTCTCCTTTGCTTCTCTGAATAACGGCTTGTCTCGCTCTAGCTTCTATCAGCCACAACTTAGCCTGTAACAGTCCTTCTTTCCTTGACTTACCTTTCCTTTTCTCCTTCTCACTAATAGCTTTCACTAACTCCTCACACTCTTCTACATCTAATCTTCCTACGAAATCATACTTCTCCTGCCATCTCTTGAGATATTTAACATTATCAGGATGTAATGTTTCCATACGTTTGGCATCTCCACTATATTTTTCTATTTTACGACTTTGATTGTTACCCATTTTGAGGGTTATTATATATATATATATATATATATTTTCCTTTTCTCAAAGGTTACTTATTATTTATTCTTATTCACTTGTAACAAATTACTTTATTTTCTCCTTAACAGCCAACCCACTTATATAGAGTTCACCCTAACAACTGTCTGATCAGTAAAGTATGTGGACTCTCTGTTGGCACCGTAATGGTCTCTAGTCCTCAGATAATGCACCGAAACCCTAGTAATAGCTATCAAACCTTATTCTATTTTTAGCCTGTATAGAATTTATATCTATTTTAGGTATATATATCTATATATACACAAACTCTAAAGCATGCTTTATCTCGGAGTCCCTGACTCCCAGTGTTACCTTTAAATCCCTGACTTACAAGCAACACTATACTGCCGAAGTCCCTGACCTCTCTCGACGTCTTTTGTTTTCTCAGGCCTGAGGGATTGAATTTTTCCAGTTGTCATTCCAAAGACATTAGCTTCTAAGTCCCTGACTTAGGTTTACCTTACCTTCACTATTAAGTCCCTGACTTAATATCCCCTCTAAGTCCCTGACTTAGATATAAGTGATTAGAATTCAACTTACCCCTTCTTTTCTTTTTTTTTTCCTTCTGCTATTCCATGGGTCCGTCTCCTTTTTTTTTTTCCTCTGTGGTTGGCCCCGTCACTGTCTCCTCTCTCAGCTGGTCCTGGCCTACGCCAAAACGGGGTTTTAAGAACCTCGTGGCGGAGGTTTTTGTCAATATACCTGCAGGTTTTTTTCCAGTGCCGTTGCTTCCAGCGGAGAACAGATATTGTGGCCCCACGTTGGGCGCCAAATGTTATGGGAATTTTTTAAGAGAAGGACCCTTCAATAAGGAAGACCGGATTCAAAGTATTAAAGTTTAAGTTGAATTTATTATTCTTGTACAAGAAGGAGCGTTTAACAGTGCAACGCACAAGAGGGGTTACAGAGAAAAGGCTCCCCGAGGAGCTCTAACAGTTGGTTCTTATACATTTTTTACTGGGCTGTCTCGGACACCTCCCCACTGCTACAAATAACATCATAACGTCATTGCCTGGTTCTCTACTCCCTAACGAACAGGACTGGTTCTTGTCTACCTGTCTTCCTTATCCTTAAACCATCACTAGTAATTTATAGTTGAACTCTATCTTACCCTGCCAGCCTCAGTAAACCATAAAGCAGATAAGAGAAGTGCCCAAGACATGTAAAGAACAAGTTAAAACACAAACCATATGAATTAGAACATCTGAACCCCAGTGTACTCCTAATTTTTATAACAGGGAGAGAAGGGGACCATGGAGCTGACAAAATTTATTCTGGGCACTACATTCATTTTGACAATAGAAATACGTGCCTGGAGTGAGTTGGGCAGGCTGGCCTATTTTTCTAAATCACCCAAGACTTTGTTCAGTGTCTCAGTATAATTGTGCTTCACAATAAGATGTAGAGAGGAAAATAGTTCAATGCCCAGGTATTTAAAATGTGGAACTGAGGGAATATTGGAAGGCAAAGCAGAGGTCTTAGCCGCTTCATTCAATGGCAGCAAAGCTGATTTTGACCAATTGATTTTGAACCCTGATAGCGTGCCAGACTCATCCAACATTGATAAAAAGGTGGGGGGCAGACTGCAACGGGTCTCCAAGAAAGACTAAAATGTCGTCAGCGTAAAGTGCCAGGTGGTGGTGTGTGTTATGAACAGTTATGGGTTTAATAACCGACGATAACCGGATCATCTGCGCCAAGGGTTCAAGCGACAGAGCAAACAGCGTCGGGCTCAAGGGGCAGCCTTAGCGAGATTATCTAGATACTGGAAACAGAGTGGAGCAAATAATACCTGTAAGAACCATTGCAGAGGGGTTTGAATATAACAGCTGTATCATTTTTATAAAGCCTTCTCCAAAACCCATCGCCCCCAAAACCGACCACAAAAAGGACCACTCAAGGCAGTCGAATGCCTTCATCGCGTCCAGGGATAAAACAGCTGCCGGGGTTTTGATGTCTGTTGCTGTGTCAATTATATGCAGCAGCCGGCGGACATTGTCAGAGGCCAGACGTGATTTCATAAAGCCCGTCTGGTCACAGTGAACTAGTGATGATACATGAGATTGCAGGCAGTGGGAGAGTGCCTTGGCATATATTTTAACATCGGCATTCAACAGACTAAGGGGCCTATAATTACCACATTCTGTTGGGTTTTTATCTTTCTTCAGGTTATTACAGCTATATTGACATCCCTAGAGAAAGCACCTTTCTCTATTGAAAAGTGGATCATACTGAGAAGCAATGGGCCAAGTAGGTCCCAAAAGGCTGCGTAAAATTCTGGTCCCGGGTGATTTGCCCCTTTGCATACTGAGCACAGCCTTTTTAAGTTCTTCAAGAGAAATCGGTTTTGCTAAATCATTCAGGTGGCTGGAATCAGCAGGTGGCTGGGCCTTGACCCATGAAAATAATACAGTTGCCTGGTCCTGTGGATTAAAAACTGGCGTCTGAGGATGATGTTAATATCTTTTTTGACCACCTCACGCTGTGAGACTATCTGTTCCGAGAAATTAGCAGACAACACAGATTCTAGTTTTGCTAGTTTGCGTTCCAATTCATGTAACTTTGAAATTTGCCTCTAACCTTGTGCTGGTTAGAGGCAAACAGAATGGCATTACTCCTGATAAAACCTTTAATTGAGTCCCAAAGTATTCTAGGATCATCGACCGAGTCAACATTGAACTCCAAGAATTCCCTAAGCTTTTCTGTAAATTGTGTCCTAAATTCCTCCTGTTTCAACAGGGTTGTGTTGAAGCGCCATTTTGGTGCGCGAGGGGAAGCGCTGTTGAGCATCGCTGAGCACAGCACACCTTTATGATCGGAGAGGGCTATGGAAAGCAAAAATACATTGTGAATATTTTTAAAGAGTATAGGGGATGCAAATATATAGTCAATTCTTGAACAAGATTTGTGTCGAGCAGAGAAAAAGGAGTAGTCACTGACTGATGACTGATTTGACGAAGGCCACAAATCTGTTAGCCCCAGACTGTTAGCCCAAGCCTGTAAAGCTGCAGACGCCTGTTTCTGATCCCTTGTCTCAGATTTGCCTGTCCTGTCATAATCACTCAGCTCCAGCATCCTATTTGTCAAAATTATCGTAAAAAACTCTATCAGAAGAGTTTGGCGCATACACCGATATGAAGGCTTTTTTCCTGTTACTAATTTCTGTCTTAACAATTGTCAGCCTGCCCTCTGTATCAGACCACGTGTCTTAGATTTTAATTTTAAATCTACGTCTGGCTACGACAGCCACACCCTTGGTCTTTGTACCAGATGTGGAGGAAACTATCACATGATAATGTTTATCCGCAAGGCGTCTAATATCAGCAGCCAAGAGATGCGTCTCCTGTACTAATGCAACGTAAATTCTCCTCCTGCGTAATAAACCCAGAGTGCTAATCCTTTTGTGAGGGCTATTCAGACCGCCTGCGTTCCAGCTCAGAATATTAAGTTCAGGCATAATTTAGGGTGTTGGCCTCTATAGTGCATACAGAGACATGAAGACAGCACCTGTGACCATCTGAAAAACTGAACCCAGACAGACACGTATACAACTTAATACAGTCAAGCCCCTCTCCCTCCATACAAAAAGAAAATAAACACATATTCCACAATGTGAGCCGCTCCACATTAAAACAAACAGAAAGAAGAAAAAAAAAACAAATGATGTTTTAACCCGCCCCCCTCCCAGCCCAGCCCCCCAAGAGAGCAAAAACGTGCCCTAACTATTAACCATCCCCTATTACTTGGCTCCATGACCATAGTCGGAAATTTGGCGGCAATAGGACAGTAGTCGCTAGCCTCACCCCTCCCCAGATTAAATTACAAAGCAAAACATTTCAAAGAAGTCACCCCCTCAAATGCTTAAAACTAGATACATAAACCATGCAGTAAGGGACTGCGTATAAGAATGTACTGAACTATTTAAAATGTCTGAGATATACAACACAAAGTATGGTGTAACTGTGATTTCAAGTATGAGACTAGGGTAGCTGTCTTACCATTATATGCGTTGGCTGCACCAGAAGTATAACTGAAAACTGCCCCATAGTGTGAGGAAAGCTCTTAATGTGTAAAAACAGAAATGCTCCTCAGCTAATCCTGTATTATAACATAAAAATGTTGATAAATCAAGTCTACCAGGAAATTATCGCAGTGAAACGGTACAACACTCAAGTAGATCGAAGCAGTTAACGTTGCAGTTAACCGCAATTTGTAGAGACTGCGGATTACCTAGTATTGAAATGACCAAAACAAAATAAATAGGGCAACTCAGGCAGTCAATGAAAAACAAAACAAGATTCCAGGTGCGACTGTATTATAACAAGGGATTAAACCTGCATCTAGGAAGATACCCAGACCTGAGACTAAAAAGTCAGTTTAACATAAGGTCAAAAAAAAAAGGGCAGTAAAGTGTTATCAAATCAAATCAAATCAAATCAAATTTTATTTGTATAGCCCAAAGTCGCAAAATACATTTTGCCTCGGAGGGCTTCACAATCTGTACAGGGAGTGACACCCTCTGTCCTTAGACCCTCGGTTCGAGTGAGGAAAAACTTGCCCACAAAAAACCCTTTTAACAGGGAAAAAAGTGGAAGAAACCTCAGGAAGAGCCACAGAGGAGGGATCCCTCTCCCAGGACGGACAGACGTGCAATAGATGTCACGTGTACAGTCAACAAGTCAACAGAAACATTTTGTGTAATTACAATGAAAAATGACAATGGATTACAATGAATGATAAAATGATTACAGTAGCAGTGGAACCTGTGATAGAGATAGAGAGACACAGATGCACAGCAGCAGCAAATCATTAACTAAGTTACTATAAACTGTAATGGAGATCTGGTAACGTTAATGATAGTAATAATATATGTAGTGGACGTCATGCAGGACCACAGCAGCAGTCACGATCCACGAGAACCTGCTGGACGAAAGAGCACAGAAACTCCGGGGAAGAAGTGTAGTTAGTAAGATGCATTAATGTACATGTATGACAGACATGTATGTTTACAGATGGTGGTGGTGATGGTGAGAGAGAGAGAGAGAGAGAGAGAGAGAGAGAGAGAGAGAGAGTTTTCAGTAAAGGGAGATGTGACTGCATCTTCAACCAATACCATGCCTGGCTAGGCATAACCCTGAAAGGAGGAGTCCCCCGGCAGTATAGTCCTATAGCAGCATAACTAAGGGATGACCTGAGCCAGCCCTAACTATAAGCTCTATCCAAAAGGAAAGTCTTAAGTTTACTCTTAAAAGTGTTGACCGTGTCTGCCTCCCGAACCCAAAATGGTAGTTTGTTCCACAGAAGAGGAGCTTGATAGCTGAAAGCTCTGGCTCCCAATCTACTTTTGGAAACTATAGGAACTACAAGGAACCCAGCATTCTGAGAGCGCAGTGTTCTAGAGGGGTAGTAAGGTACTATGAGCTCTTTTAGATATGATGGTGCCTGACCATGAAGAGCTTTGTATGTAAGGAGAAGAATTTTAAATTCTATTCTAGATTTAACAGGTAGCCAATGCAAGGAAGCCAAAATGGGAGAGATGTGATCTCTGATCTTGGTTCCTGTCAGAACACGTGCAGCAGCATTCTGAATTAGCTGCAAAGTCCTAAGAGACTTATTGGAGCAGCCTGATAACAATGAGTTACAATAGTCCAGCCTAGAAGTAACAAATGCGTGGACTAGTTTTTCTGCATCTGCTTGAGATACAATGCGTCTGATTTTGGCAATGTTACGTAAATGGAAGAATGCAGTCCTTGAAATTTGTTTTATGTGGACATTAAAGGACAAATCCTGATCAAAAACAACTCCAAGATTCTTTACGGTGGAGCTGGAGGCCAGGGTGATCCCATCTAAGGTAACTAAGTCTCTAGAGAGAGAGTCTCTGATGTTTTTGGGTCCAATTACAAGAACTTCAGTTTTGTCTGAATTTAACATCAGAAAATTGAAGGTCATCCAACTTTTTATATCTTTAAGGCATGCTTGGAGTTTAGTTAATTGATTGGTTTCATCAGGCTTGATCGATAAATATAATTGGGTGTCGTCGGCATAACAATGAAAATTAACGGAGTGATTCCTAATAATGTTCCCTAGAGGAAGCATATATAAACTGAATAGAAGTGGTCCGAGTACAGAACCTTGTGGGACTCCATGACAAACTTTGGTATGCATGGAGGATTCATCATTGACAAGAACAAACTGAGAACGATCTAAAAAATAAGACTTAAACCAGCTTAGGGCGGTTCCTTTGATACCAATTTGATGTTCCAGTCTCTGTAAAAGAATTTGATGGTCAATGGTGTCAAATGCGGCACTAAGATCTAACAGGACAAGTACAGAGATGAGTCCTTTGTCTGATGCCATTAGGAGGTCGTTTGTAACTTTGACTAGTGCGGTCTCTGTGCTATGATGCACTCTAAATCCTGACTGAAAATCCTCATATAAACTGTTCTTATGGAGAAAGTCGCACAGCTGATTGGCTACAGCTTTCTCAAGTATCTTAGAGAGAAAGGGAAGGTTTGATATCGGTCTGTAATTGGCTAAAACCTCTGGATCTAGAGTGGGCTTTTTAAGAAGAGGTTTAATTACAGCTACTTTAAAGGACTGTGGTACATATCCTGATAATAAAGACAGATTAATCATATCCAATAAAGAAGGGCTAACTAGAGGTAAAACATCCTTGACCAGCCTGGTTGGGATGGGATCTAAGAGACAGGTTGACGACTTAGATGAAGAAATTATTGAAGTTATTTGATGAAGGTTGATGGGAGAAAAACAGTCTAAATATATATCAGGTTTTACAGCTGTTTCCAAACTTGCTGTATCGGAATGCAGATCAGTGCCTGTTGAGGGCAAGAGGTGATGAATTTTGTCTCTAATAGTTATAATTTTATCATTAAAGAAGCTCATGAAGTCATTGCTACTTAGACTTAAAGGAATGGATGGCTCAATAGAGCTGTGGCTCTCTGTTAGCCTGGCTACAGTGCTGAAGAGAAACCTGTTATGTTATGTGCATGTTACCTTGTTTCAGCGTCCATTATAACGTCCACAACTCGAGCAGGCACTTAAAGTCAGAAACAATAATTAAGTGTGAAAGAGAAAGAAAAGACCATCCACCGTAGTCCGTTGCGGCATACACCGCGTCAAAAAGGGAAAGTGGCTGAATGCCAGGTGTGAAGACAGTCCGTGGCGACTCCAAGAATAACGGAGAGAATGACATCTTAACCAGTGCACAGACTTACTTACTCCAGGAAGATTATGCGTTGATGAGTCTCATATCCATCCATTAGCTGCGGTTTCGTACCAGGGCGACGATCAGGGGCCATTATGGGTACTCCGCAGCTGCCTGTGTGGTGTTGGCCCGGGTGTGCTGGCTGACCGCCTCGCTAGCCAGATCCCAAGGGGACCTCTCCTGCGCCAACATCGGTCGGGAGTTGAGGAAATCCTCTGCTTCTCTGGGGTTGTTGAAAACACGATAATCCGGCCCATCTTTGACTTTCAGAATCGCTGGGTAAAGGAGAAAAAATTCTCTTTCTTGCGCGGTGTCCATCACCTGGGTGAAAGCGGGCGGTGCTTGACCGTGTGGTTACTATAATCAGCGACAAATCTCACTCTCTTGCCGTCAACAGTGACCGGGTCCTTCTTCGCAGCTCAGAGGATGGCCTGCCGTGTCGTTTAGCGGAGGACGTTGAAGATGAGAGTGCGGGGCCTGTCACGGGCAGGGCGTCCATCGTAGATCCGGTGGGCCCGCATTATCTCCGGCTGCTCAGACTGAAGAGACGGGAACCACTCCGGCAGTGCCCGGTTTAGATATTGCACACTGTTCGACCCCTCGACCCCCTCTTTTAAGCCAATGATACGAACGTTGCAGCGTCTATTCCTGTCCTCCATGTCCGCCAGTTTGAGTTCAAGTGTATGCAGGGCCGTCTCGTGGTTAGTGACTGCCATCGAGTTTTCCTTGACAGTGCTCTTCAGAGCCGAAATATCTGCTTTCACCACACCAATACTTGCCGAGAGCGAGGCCAGATCAGACTGAATCGTGTTCAATTTATCCTCTGTGCTTTTACCCATTTCGGGAAGTTGAGCGAACCGAGGCTCTAGATATTCACGTTGTCTCTCAATTAGCGTGTCTGCAATAGCATCCAGCTCAGTAGCACGAGTTCCTTTGTTCGACTTCGCGGTGGCTCCACCTGCACTGTTCTTTTTCCCAGATTCAGTCATTTTTGTCCCAAGCAATTAAAAGCGCCACAAATATCAGCACAAAAATAAACTTGAAGGGATAAACTAGTAAAAAATGGTGAGGTTAGGGGAAGCGCAAAAAGCCTAAGCCGCTATCTTGTCCAGCCGGTCACGTGACTCCTGTTAATCTTTATTTTAATTCCATTTATACTCTAGCCACCTGCCCTGCTCTTCTATTGTCACGTGACAATAGACATGACATTCACCATGATCAACTGTTGTAAATATCTTCAATAAATCTAAATAAATATTTGTGCTGCAAATAAAACCTCTCCTTCATATGTTTTTGTGTATGTGTCCAGAA
This sequence comes from Argyrosomus regius, assembly GCA_946959425.1. NCBI lineage: Eukaryota > Metazoa > Chordata > Actinopteri > Sciaenidae > Argyrosomus > Argyrosomus regius. The sequence continues at coordinate 68,749 of CAMPSB010000314.1, read as the reverse complement.
GAAGATGGTCAGCCTAGGAGAGCAAACACTCAGGAAGAGAAAGAACAACGCAATGAGCCAATATTATGGTAAGATATCCGGTCATTACAAAGATGGTCTTCAAAAAATCCTTTTATAAAGACCATCTTGTAATTAGTGTATTTAAAATCAGCCTGTAACATGATAACAGATACTCTGCCCAATGCTGTGCTCACTGGTAAATGGTGATAAACCAGTGATAAGTGATATAATGGCAAAGTTATGACAATTTAGAGAACAAAGGCCAGGAGTGAATGTAACATGCGCTATGAAATTTAAATTTAATTTTAATATTTACAATTGAACAAGCAAACGTGCTCTGTATCTAAGTGTGGCTGTGTTTAAATTAAATGTATATGTATATCTTCTACTTTTTTTGCTTTCTTCCTCTAAGCTAAATTAAAAATGTCCTTTTTTAGTCAAACACTCAAACACTTGATCACTGTGCTTTCTGTAGTAATATCAGACAACACTTTGACTTCTAAAAGCTGCTAAGTAAGTCGCAGACAATATCTTCATGAATTTGTTTTCTTTTGGGATGAAAACACTAATTCTCCAGACTCTTCTGCATTTCAGATCCTCCCGTGCTGCACCATATTGGGGTTACCATGTTAATTGTAGCATGACCCAGGTGGTGGCCATGCAGCTTTTCTGGTCCCCACCTGCTAACCCACTCTAATCCAAACCAGGATGAGTTGAGACCCCCCACCCCTAGCCCTCGTACCACACCCCTCCTCCCTGGGGAGAGGAACTGGACTCTTCTTGGCACTGGGCTAACTGTCTATATTGGTTAACACTTTGTTGATATATAATTTTAATGTAATGGAAAATGCATTAGTCGTTACCAGTATTCCCTTGCTTCTTTAATCCAGAGGAACACTTGCACAGTGATGATCTTGCTATATGAACCTTTGTTACTTCTCCAGTCCTGTGCAGTAGCAGACTGTATATTTCTGTTTGGGGTCTCTCAGGCTGGGCATTTCAAATCCAATGTGTGCACATGCCCCTTTATATACACTTAACCATGTAGAGCTTTTTCTTTTCTTTTTTTTTACCTTGTTTTCTTAATCAGAATTTAATATTTTGCTGTTTTTGAACCTTGTGGTTATTTACTAGCCAGCCACAACTTTAAAGTCAAACTCCAAATGTCAACTCTTCTCCACTGTCATAATGACCAGTTGATCACATTTAAAGGACTGTGTTCTTTAAAGGCGTGTTTGAAGCAGTTGACTTAAAGGGCCAGTATGTAGGATTTATAACATCTAGTGGTGGCAGATTGCAATTAGCTAAATACCCCTCATGTCACCCCCCCTCTATGTTGGAGAACCTACAAAAATCTGAAACACATTTTTAAAGCTATGGTAGGTAAAGTATTTTCTATTTGAAATTCTCTTTCAGTGATCAGTTCAGCAATCAATAAATTAAAATTGGCCTGAATGAAATTCCCTACCTGCCCGTCTATTTGTGTGCACTCATTGCGCATATAAATATGATTTCGGAGAGTGGCTTTGAAGGGAGGCCGTAAGGGGGGCATGTGATTATTTCAGTTGGATACTTTCAAAACCTAGATGTCTCCAGCTTGTTTCTTGCAGCATTTGGAGCAATTTAACATTAAACCAAGATGACAGATTATGGCCAAACATGGATTAACATGAACTTGCTTGCCAAGTTTCAAAAGGTTAACAGAATGAACCCTGGTTAGGGTGATTATTGTGGGAAAAGCCTGCTGACACAGAAAGGGGTATGTTTCAATCATCATTAATCAAATGTGCCATAACTGCAAATTTTTAAGATAGTCTCTTCACATTGTTGGACTCACAATAGCCATTTTGACAATAATTTAGGTTCCGTTCCAATCAGGTCAAACAGAGTTAGGGTGCTGCTGTGGTGCACGTTGCCTCACTAGAAGGACTGGCCTGCATTAAATGTAATCTTAACCATAATTAGTATCATTGCCAACACCTATGTTTATCCTACTATTTCATATCAAAATGGTTGCTGTGAAAAGGGTCTATTGAGAGTTCTCAGCTTTGTCGCTGCATGAGTGACTCCTGCTGGTTGTGTCTGTGTGTCTGTGATGGTAGAAGCTAGAACTTTACACATTACACCCCCACCATGATGCCTAATGTTGGCAGGCTAAAAGAAACACCTCCCCAGGACATTGTTAATCTTAGCAGAGTAGCAAAGGAACATAGGCAACACAGGCTGACTGAAAGAAAGAAACATTAAGGAGATGCTGTCTAAAAATAAAAGTGTAGCATCAGATTCAGTACACTTCAGAGTAAATGCTGACAAATGACTGGCTTCCATCATCATCATCATCATCATCAAATTTTATTTGTATAGCCCAAAGTCACAAAATACATTTTGCCTCTGAGGGCTTTACAATCTGTACAGGGAGTGACACCCTCTGTCCTTAGACCCTCGGTTCGAGTGAGGAAAAACTTGCCCACAAAAAACCCTTTTAACAGGGAAAAAAGGTGGAAGAAACCTCAGGAAGAGCCACAGAGGAGGGATCCCTCTCCCAGGACGGACAGACGTGCAATAGATGTCACGTGTACAGAACGAATCAACAGAAACATATTGTACAATTACAGTGATTCTAGATTGTAAAGATCTACCTCCTGCTACTCATAAGCCCTTGCATTATCAATTATCAGTCTTGTTATTCATTATTCAGACCTGATTTTCTTTTTAATATCATTGTTTTCCTCTGAACTGGCCTCTTTGAATCCACTGCTCTAGGCATGCTTGAAGTAAGCATATCCATAGAGCTACTTCCACTGCTTATCTGAAAATGTTGCTAATATGCTGCCAGGTTTCCAGAACTCTTGCATTAAACCTATGATAGTAATTGCTATGGAAATAAGAAATATAACTCAGACTACGTTGCCATAGCTCATATTGTCCCTGTAGTCTTTCAGCAAATTATGCTGAATGAAGAGTACATTTTCTAAATGGTAGTGCTAAAACTGTAAACAATAGCATGAGATCATAACATCATCAGACATGGGAGAATTAATTGTTGTTTCCACATGTATGATGGATGTACCTGTTGGGAAGGATTAAACATCTGAATCATGATTGGATGATCACCTCATGAAGACTCACTCTAATAGGATGCCATTGAAAGTGAAGACTGAAGTGGACTGAATGAAAACAAATGCTTGTGAGGTTTTCATCCATCTCTTTCTACTGCTTTTTATTTGTATATGTAAATGTGAAACTAGCATGGAGTAAGTCTGATGTAGCCTGTGTAAACAAAAGGTGTTAAAAGAGGAAGAAAAATGTGTGGTGTTGGCATAAGTGAGTTTACAATGCAAGGGTTTCAGGAAAACCGCCTGATTTTATGATTTAGACTAATTAGATGAACTAACTTTCAGTTTCTGAAAACAACTTTCTTTCTCTATGTGAATAAAGTGTTTTTTATCACTTCAATAATCTTTCTGGATTTTTTTTGTCAAATTTGTGTGTTCTCTATCCCATTGATTAATTAATACTGAAAGGTTCAGTGTATTGAATTTAGTGGCTGTTGTAGTTGCTGATTGCAACTCCCCACTTCACTTCTTATATGAAAGGTTGCAGCCCATGTCTGAACTCCAAACTCTTTTGCCATAACAGCCAATCCAAATCGGCGGCAAAGCCGCCAAACAGGAAGTAGACCAATATCTCTGCGATGCCTTAATGTATCGACACGAAACTTGGTGTATGGACTCATGATGCCTTCCTGAGCAGGCATAAGCTTGCCTGCTATGCTGTTATGCTGCTAGGCATAACAGCATAGAATATGCTTGCAGCTATATTCTTACTAGTTTTTTGTTTTTTATTGTTTGCACATTAATATGGATGCTGGTCCATTGTATTCTTCTTTATTTAAGTAAGTTAAGTTATTTATTTTTTACTGTTTTGGATTGGTGGGACAGCTTTTTTATGTTATGTCACCTTGTTTTCAAAGTTTACATTAAACATTTTTTTCAGGAACATGCTGCATCTGTTGCATTTATTAATGTACTCTAGCCTGTTTTCCTCTTAAAATGTAACAGACTGTTGCATTGCCACAGGTCATCTGAAAAGGTTAGGGATCTCTCCCTTAGAGTTTGACTAAATAGGCGCCCCCAAATAGCATCTTGCATAGGGCCCCCAAACAGCTAAACCGCCGATCATCTGATTAGTGGACAACCCGCTGTACCTGAGTCACAGCCACCCCTAAATATGAGAAAAAATATGTGAAATAAAGTGTGTCAGCTAAGTCCATGACTCCCTTCATAAGGTAAGTACCAATATTAGTGAACATATTCAGACAGTAAAGAGTGTTAATCACAGGTGCTGACTGAATCAAAGAGAAAAAAGTTCAGACTTACTCAAGGTCAGTCCTGTCCACTCTCAAGCTCTCACTGTGTGTGTGTCACTTATATACCTTCCCTTTGGAACGAGCGCCTCTATGACATCTGTTCTCAAGTCCAAACCGAACCAATGGGTCCGAACCCACAGACAAATGTCACGTGACCCAGAACCCTGCGGGTTTTAGTGGCGCATTCATCGTTTCAGTCCAAATAGAAATGGTTTTGATTGGGCTTCATATTTTGGAGTGTAATGATGAACTTTGGTCAAATTAAAGTAGATCTGACTGTGAATCAGTTCACATTTGAAAGTTGAAGCTGCATGGTTTATAAGAGATAAGGGATTTCTGCTGACCCCTGATCAGTCTGTGAACTTCTAAGTTAGCATCTCACCACATGATCTAATTAGCAAACACAAATAAGTGTGAACCAAATGTGCGTAATTGGTAAGTCAACTTAAGCTATAAAGAAATCACACACAAAAATCACAACTGTGATTATAATTTACAAGATTTCATTTTGAAGGAATTGTTTGGAAGCAGACTTTGAATTACAAGAAAACAGCATTTAGTTTTCTCAACATTACCTACAGAAGTATACTGCTGCCACACCAGACAAAAAAAAAAAAAAATCAGTATCACGTTAAAATGTGAAAATGTGACATTTATGCCCCACTAGCACCTGACAACAATCAAGGACTTGTATGCTGATTATATTTTTTCATCTTTCCAACACAGTGCTGTTGTTATCATACACATGTTATGCGCTGCACGTAGAGCACTAACACATTTGCTTTTTCATGTTAAAATGACATTAAATTGATATTGATTTCGCATTCGCGTTTTAGGCCATCTGTCCCTTTGTAGAACACTTCAAGGGAACATAGTTAAAAATCTATCAGGTGCATTTCTCTGAAATTTGGCAAACCTAATGACCCTTGAAATAAATATATATACATACATGGAGTATGTAACAATATTAATTTTCATTATGAATGAATAAATGAATGAATGTCACCAGTTGCAACTCAGTGAGGGGAACAGATTGGACATATTATTATTATTCAAACCCTGCACTATAGACATATTTCTCATGCTCTGCCCACTACTATCACTGCCTATATGTGAGGCAGTGATAGTAGTGACGTCACCCGTAGGTTTTCGAAGTGCCATTTTGAAGGTCAAAATATGCTGCGCTTGCTGCCGCCATGTTGCATGTACTGCTTCTTCCTCCCCCTGGCTAATCTAAATATCCGCAAAGGTGTGGATCATCAGTCAACCTAAGGTGGGCCAAATGACGCCTGGGTGCTCGAATAAGCCATCTGTAACGGCACCTACCTGTCAATCAAAGTGCCAAAAACAAAACCACTTTTTGTACCAGGCTGTAATCTGCTGTCAAGTTGGGCACTTTAATATGGGGGCTAATGGAGACTGACTTACATCTGCATCCTGTCTCAAGCGGCCGCTTGAGGAATTACAGCACATCCACATTGGCTCATTTACTCAAATGGTGTTCTTAAGTCTTTCTGCTACTCAACTACATTTCAGAGGTAAACATTGTCTTTTTTACATCATTTATTTGTGTCCTTTATACATTTGTATTTGAAGAATGAAGTGTTCCTTTATGTGAGAAAATTCTCCAACTTAAGATAAATAAATTATTTAAGAACCCTCTTGGATTAGCTGGAAAAGTCAGAGATATGCAATTCTCACAGGACAGCAGCGCTACTAACATATGATGATCTTATAATGCATTTCTGTAGATTAAACTAGCCAACGGCATACAGAGTAGTTAAAATGAGCTCAACCTTAAACATCTACAGCAGTAAAATGCAACACATTAATACAGGTAAAAATGAGCAGTATTCTCAGCTCCAGTACTGTGGGGGCGTGTCCACTGAATGCGCCGAAGCAGAGCACAATATGCAAATTTTATGTTAATGATCACCGCATGGTGTCACATGATCTCGTTTTAGGACCGCCCACAAAATCCTGGACTGAAAACTGGTGAAAACCTGTTTGAACCTCTAACTCCACATTTCAGTAATACATCGTTCAAAGTCATTTCACATGTTTTTTTAGCAACTATTTTCTAACATATTTATTGTGTTTTGAAAGAAAACATGGAATTTCCTTTACACGGACTTTAAATACTTTTAAAGTATTTAAATGTTCTTAGCCTTACTCACCCAACCTGGAAAACATTACAGCCAATTCTATTTGTTACAGTATATCTTGCTCCTGGTCCTTACTCAGAATCTTTATCTGAATTTGCAGAATTTGCATCAGGCTTCATATTACTGGACTATAAGCATTTGGCAGAAACTCCTACAGCAGATGTTTATCTGATAGTGCTGTAGCCAAATTTAAGGAAGTGATTCCTTCAGTACTGAATTCAGGTCTTGTCTGCTTCCTTTAGTCCCTCACAAATAGATCATCTTGTTACTACAGGCTCATTACGAACAACTCTCGACTCTATTGCACCTCTGAAAAAGAAGATAATTAAACAAAAGAGGTTAGCACCATGGTATAGCCAGTGGACTCGCAAATTAAAGCAAGAGGCACGTAAATCTGAGCACAAATGGCGTGCCACTAAACTGGAAGAATCTCGTTTAGTCTGGCAAGATAATCTTAAAACATACAGGAAGGCTCTCCGTAATGCCAGAACAGCCTATTACTCTTCATTAATAGAGGAAAATAAGAACAATCCCAGGTTTCTCTTCAGCACTGTAGCCAGGCTAACAGAGAGCCACAGCTCTATTGAGCCATCTATTCCTTTAGGTCTAAGTAGTAATGACTTCATGAGCTTCTTTAATGATAAAATTATAACTATTAGAGACAAAATTCATCACCTCATACCCTCAACAGGCACTGATCTGCCTTCTTACACAGTTTGGAAACAGCTGTAAAACCTGATATATATTTATTTTATTTTTTCTCCCATCAACCTTCATCAAATAACTTCAATAATTTCTTCATCTAAGCCGTCAACCTGTCTCTTAGACCCCATCCCAACCAGGCTGCTCAAGGATGTTTTACCTCTAGTTAGCCCTTCTTTATTGGATATGATTAATCTGTCTTTATTATCAGGATATGTACCACAGTCCTTTAAAGTAGCTGTAATTAAACCTTTTCTTTAAAAGCCCACTCTAGATTCAGAGGTTTTAGCCAATTACAGACCAATATCAAATCTTCCCTTTCTCTCTAAGATACTTGAGAAAGCTGTAGCCAATCAGCTGTGTGACTTTCTCCATAAGAACAGTCTATTTGAAGATTTTCAGTCAGGATTTAGAGTGCATCATAGCACAGAGACAGCACTAGTCAAAGTTACAAATGACCTCCTCATGGCATCAGACAAAGGACTCATCTCTGTACTTGTCCTGTTAGATCTTAGTGCCGCATTTGACACCATTGACCATCAAATTCTTTTACAGAGACTGGAACATCAAATTGGCATCAAAGGAACCGCCCTAAGCTGGTTTAAGTCTTATTTTTTAGATCGATCTCAGTTTGTTCATGTCAATGATGAATCCTCCATGCATACCAAAGTTTGTCACGGAGTTCCACAAGGTTCTGTACTAGGACCACTTTATAATTTTCATTGTTATGCCGATGACACCCAATTATATTTATCGATCAAGCCTGATGAAACCAATCAGTTAACTAAACTCCAAGCATGCCTTAAGGCAGGCGTCTCCAACCTTTTTTCCTCTGAGAGCTACTTTTACAAAATAAAAATGGCCGAGAGCTACTCATGTTTTGTAACATTTATTCTCATCGCTCATTTTGAACAAACAAACTCAATAAGCTTTCTTTTCCTGAACATTTACAATATGTTACTGTCCACATCTCACATTCTGTATTAAAACATCACAAAATTATTAATATTATTATCATTGTTATTGTTATTACTACAAATACAGATATTGCTACTTATTCACTTATCATTGTTATATATGTCCATGTCCCTGTATCACACTTGAAATGTTATTATGGATCACTTACAATTTCTACAAACCAAGAATCAAAAACTTTACCCAACACATTTTAAATCATCAATATATCAGTGTATTCTAAATGGCGAAATCCACATAAAGAACAAAAAATGCATTCACAGTAAAAGTCATTCAGTTCAGTTCAGTTAAATATTAAGCAGAGAAGGTGTGTGTGTGTGTGAGTGTGAGTGTGAATGTGTTCAGAAGTTCAGTCTAGTGAGATGACTGACACTGCAAGGAGTCAACAAGAGAGGTGTATGCTGGAGTGTATCCACTTAAGTTCACTCTTATGGAGTCATTTAAATGTTCATCTGTCAGTCTTGTTCTGAGCTTTGATTTCAGGACATTCATGTCAGAAAAAGCTGACTCACAGAGGTATGTAGACCCAAACAAAGCAGAAATTTTCAGAGCTGCTTGGTGAAGATTTTCATAGTTTCTGGAGCTCTACCAAGCTCCAGAAATGCTGTGAATGCTGCTGAGACTTCAACTGCACATTATTTTGAAGGTTTATAACCTCCATTTCCATTTCCACAGGATCAACACAGAAAAGTTCAGCCATCTGTCCTGAAATCTCACTTATGTCCACATCCATGAAAGGGTTGGCCAAATGTCACACAGGGCTCAAGTTTCTCAAAGTCTCAGAATCTGTCAGCAAACTCCTGTCCAAGCCTTGATAAGAGGTCACAATACTGATCATGTCACATATATTTTTACCTTTGCCTTGTAACTGTAGGTTCAGGTGGTTAATTTTCTCAGTTACATCGGTCAGGAAAGCAAGATCAAGTAGCCACTCTGCATCAGATAATAAGGTGGTGTCCTCCCTCGTTTCCATGAATGCCTTGATTTCACCCAGCAAGGAAAGAAAGCGCTGTAGTATCTTCCCCCGACTTAGCCATCTGACCTCGGTGTGGAGGAGGAGATCCCCATACTCCGCAGAGCATTCCTCCAGGAACAGCTTGAAGCTCCGGTGTTGCTTTGCCTTTGCTCGAATGGAATTGATGATCCTGATAACAGGTGTCATGACATGGTCAAATCCCATAACTTTTGTGCATATAGCCTGTTGGTGAATGATGCAATGATAGTTCAAAAACTTTGGAAAGTCCGGGTCCGCTTTGCAGTGCGCAATAAATCCAGAGTGACGACCTGTCATTGCAGGTGCTCCATCAGTTGTTACAGACACCAGCTTTTCAATAGGGATCTTTTACTAGTAGTAAAGTAATCCTTTACTGCATTATAAACATCAACTCCCCTGGTTGTAGCTTTCAATGGGAGTAAGCTCAAAAACTCCTCTTTGGTGGAAAAGTCATCAAACACAATCCGAATGAAAACAGCCAGCTGGGCTGTATCAGTGCGGTCCACAGACTCATCACACTGAATAGAGAACCATTTGCACCTGTTCATGTCCGATTCCAGCTGTTTTACCGCATCCTCAGACTGCGCAGACACTCTCCTTGCCATGGTATTGGCACCAAGCTGTACATCGGCAATAGCAGACAACATTTTCGTTTTATTTTTATGGTCCCTGAATAACGTTTCAGCCACCGCGGTCATGGCCTCCTTTATGATCCCGCCATCAGTGAACGGCTTTTTGCGCTTCGTTAAAATGTGCGCCACTTTAAACGAAGCCTCTGTAGCTGAATTGGCCTTCTTCACCGGTTTGGTGAACAGAGACTGTTGGCGTTGAAGCGTTGTCTTCAGCTCTGTTATCTTGTCTCCTCGTAGACTGCTACCAGCAGAAAAGTCCCACAAAAAGTTGCCGTGGACTTTGGTGAAATGGCGCTCCACATTACACCTTTTACCGACTGACACGCTGGCACTGCAGATCAGACACAAACACTTGTCATTAACGTTTGTAAAACAAAATTCTGTCTCCCACTCTTGGTGAAAATGGTACGTTTTAACCCGCTTGTTGTTTTGGACACTGGTCGCCATCGTAAACTCTCGCTCATCTCACGTCACCACTGACTCATCAAGTTTGACAGCAGCGCAACTTTTTGATTGACAGCTAATTGGCTAATAATCATTTTGTGTTGGAAGGGGGCGGGACAACTGTGAATTTTGATTGGACATAAATTTAAGTAGATTTGCAGAGGGACCAATTAAGTTTTCAAATTTATGTATGATTCACTGGCCCTTTGGCGAGCTACTTGAAAGGGGCGGTGAGCTACTGGTAGCTTGCGAGCGACGCGTTGGAGACCCCTGCCTTAAGGATATAAAAAGTTGGATGACCTCCAATTTTCTGATGTTAATTCAGACAAAACTGAAGTTCTTGTAATTGGACCCAAACACCTCAGAAACTAAATAGTTAAATAGTTACTTTAAACAGGATCATCCTGGCCTCCAGGAGTTGTTTTTGATCAGGATTTGTCCTTTAATGTCCACATAAAACAAATTTTGAGGACTGCTTTATTTCACTTACGTAACATCGCAAAAATCAGACGCATCGTGTCTCAAGCGGATGCAGAAAAACTAGTCCACATTTGTTACTTCTAGGCTGGACTATTGTAACTCTTTGTTATCCAGCTGCTCCAATAAGTCTCTTAGGACTTTGCAGCTAATTCAGAATGTTGTTGCACATGTACCGACAGGAACCCATTCTGGCTTCTTTGCATTGGCTACCTGTTAAATCTAGAATAGAATTTAAAATTCCTCTCCTCACCTACAAAGCTCTTCATGGTCGGGCACCATCATTTCACTAGCACGGACCACACCATCAACAAGATACGTTTAAATGATTTATTGACAAAATGAATGATTTAGAGTGAAGCGTGATCTCATGTAGTTCTTTGGTCTAATGCTGCAGTGTGGGGAAGCTTCGGTAGGAAATCCGCTGTAGCACCGGAGCATGACGGACCCCCCTCAGGGCCCTAGGAAAGAGAGGAGAAAAGGTGAAAGAAATGGGGTGGGTGGGAAGGGCGTGCAGAATACGAGAGCGAAGGGAACTAGAGAGTTAGGGGGTATTTATAGGACTGTTGGAAGTGGCGCTGTTGAGGTGTGGTCCAGCTCCTAAAATTACGCTTTAACCTCCAATTCACTAGCACGGACCACACCATCAGCAAGATACGTTTAAATGATTTATTGACAAAATGAATGATTGAGAGGGAAGTGTGATCTTGTGTAGTTCTTCAGTCTGATGCTGCAGTGTGGGGAAGCTTCGGTAGGGAATCCGCCGTAGCACCCAGGCATGACGGACCCCCAAAACGCTTCCAGTTACTTGAAATGAGATAGCGTGGATCTGAATCCTTGAGTTCCGAACAAATTCAGTGATGATCAGGGATGCTATGCGGAGAGCCAAAATGACTCAGGTTCTGAAGGAGTGACTGGAGTAGTAGACAGGAGAATGCTGGACAAGGAGTGGGCGTAGGTTAGACTTTGAAGAGAAGAAAAATGTAAACTGACCGGATTAACGGTTTGGTATAATGACACCTTAACTACTATGGAGTCATCTGGCAATTAAGATAGGTAAGAAATGCAGGTCTAACAAAGTGGGTCGACGTGAAGGGTAGAAACTCAAGGGCAGAATTCAAATGACTTAGGAAACCAAATAATTATGACAGCGTTCGAGCGACTTGGAAGGTTGACTTGGACATATAGTGGGTCTGCGGCAAGGATTTCAAGCCGCTCTTGAATAAATACGCTCTCTGGGAAGTGAAGTTAACAGAGAGTGGAGAGAAGTTAATGCTGCTAAGTTAACTATACTGTGTGCGTGACGGCCATGATTAGAGACCAAATGATGGAAGGGTTATGTTGTACTGAAAACAGCGGCTGTTGATGATGACGAGGAGTATGGGTAAGGTTTTATAGTTTGGACCTTAGAAGAGAATGGATGAGAAACAGTAAGAACCATGGTGATGGAATGATCAGGACATAATATGTGCAGATTGTATTAGTGTGTGACAGAGTGCCATATTAGGCAAGGATGGACGACATGGGCGGACGACGTGGACGGGCGTTGTAGCGACTTGTAGATTAGTGTATGAGGACAGACTTGCTAAAGCCTTTATGGTGGAATAGCCAGAATATGGAATAGCTGTGGCTATTGTGGGGTAGATTTCGAAAAGCTGAGAAAGCAACTTGGCTTTTGCTCGCGAATTGTTTGGAACCCCCAAAATCAACAGAAGGAGCAGCATCTCCATGGGTGAATGCTGTGTAAGTAAGACATGTCGGGCACTAGCATCTCGGTGCCGGAAACAAGGTTAGAGGATCCTGCTATGGACGTGTGAAGCGAATGGCTGTGGGCACTGGCTTCCCGGTGCCAGGGGCCTGGGCTACCTGCTATGGACATTTGAAGCGAACGGGCATGGGTGCTGGCCTCCCGGTGCCAGGAGCCCAGGCTACCTGCTATTGTGGTTTGAAGCGGACGGCAGTGGGCACTGGCATACCGGTGCCAGGAGCCCAGGCTACCTGCTATGGTCTAACGGCTGGTGAATGGCTGTGGGCCCTGGCAACCCGGTGCCAGGAGCCCATGTTACCTGCTACGAGTTAGCGGTTTAGCATGTTACGGCGCTGGGAGATGGGTTAGCTACTCGGGTTGCCTTGAGCTTAGACGTATTAGAAGGTTGTGTATGTGTTTGCTGCGTCACAGGAAGTAGGCTTTGTTTATGAACCTGTGTTGACCACGTGATACTGCTTGGTCTTTAACCAGCTACAAGCCGGTTAAATTAGTATGAAGAAATCTGTGAACTTCCAACTACTCTTGGGTAGGTTTCTTTGGCGTAGGCGCGGTACTAAATTGGAGTTGTTTTTTTTTTTTTTTTCACTTAATTTTTTATTTGAATTTGTTGAAGCTTATACCGACATATATATGCAAATTCACATTTAGTCTGCTGTTTTTCAATTATGATCTGCTTAATACAGCATTAGAGTACAAGCATCAGGTTAAACGTGTGTAGGTTACATGATGAAACAAGAGTAACATACAAACATAACAATAGATAATTAAATAATAAGCAGTGTAAATGGAAATAAATAAAATGAAATGAAGTAAAATTAAATTAAATTAAATAAAATTAAATAGAGGTAACGTGACTTTTACTGCATTAGTATGGTCATGGCAGATCTCCATCTGTTAGCAAAAATGTCTTTTTGAAGCCTCAAGGAATAAGTTATTTGTTCCATACGATAGATTTCCCAGACCTTCTCAATCCACATATTGTATGTTGGAGGGTCAGGTTTTAACCATTTAACTGTAATACATTTAAGAGCTGAAATCAGTAGTATCTGTAAAAGGTATTTTTTCCCTTTTCCAATTATGTAATTTGGTATTAGTCCAAACATTACCATCTTGGGATCTTTATTAAAATTTTTCTGAAATACATTTCCAAGTGCCTCATAAACCTCATCCCAGAATTTTTTCAGTTTAGGGTACGTCCAAAATATATGACTGTGATTACCAATGTGTGTCCCACAACTTCTCCAGCATTTATCAGAATGCATGGGTCCTATTTTAGATATGATCGCTGGTGTCCTGAAGAATCTTATTATTACCTTCCACCTGAATTCCCGCCATGTATTAGAGTTAGTTACTTGATGTGCTTCTGTACATATTTCCTCCCACTCGTCTTGCTGTATGACTGTGTTCATTTCATTTTCCCATTTTTCTTTAATCTGAAAAGTTTCATTGGGATTCCTATCTAAAAATATTTTGTAAAAATGGCCGATAATTTTCTTATTTCTGCTACCAGTTTGTAATTGTATCAAGGATTCTTCAATCAGGGTGGGCTCTAGGATTTTAGTCCACTCACTATGCTTTGTTACAAAGTCCCTTAGTTGTAAATACCTGAAAAAGTCTGTATTGGGGAGTGTAAATTCCGTTCTTAACCGTTCAAATGATTTGAAACACCCATCTTTGTGAAGTTGGTGTAAGTTTGTGAGTCCGAGTTCAGACCACTTTCTAAATCCTGAATCCAACTGAGCGGGGACAAAACCATTTATAAAACCAATGTTGGTTAATGCTGAGATTGCTTTGGGCAGTCCATAAGATAGTTTTATTTTCCTCCAGATCTTCAATGTGGTCTTAGTCCATTCGCTCATTTGAGTCTCACCGAGCGGGATATCTAAGAAAGGCAGAGTCTGTAGGGGCCGCTGACATGTACTTTTCTCAATGTCTAGCCACCTTGTACATAGTGAGTCTTGCAGCCATGCTATCAGGGGTCTCAACTGCGCAGCCCATTAATACAACCGGAAGTTTGGGAGTTTGAGACCCCCATGTGATTTGGATAGCTGGAGTATTTTTAGTCTGACCCTAGGACGCTTTGATTGCCATATAAATTTTGAAATCAGCTTGTCTAGTTTATCAAATATAGATTTAGGAATGTCTACCGGCAGCATCTGGAATGGGTAGAGTAGTTTAGGTAGGACATTCATACGTATACACTCGATGCGGCCTGCCATTGATAAGGGAAGCGTCGACCATCTGTCCAGCTCCTTACCAATATTTTGTATTATGGTTCTGTAATTCACGTCAAATAAGTTTTCTAACAGTGGCGGAATTTTGATGCCAAGATATTTAATTCCATCTTTGGGCCATTTAAACCCACTCTGGGCCTTGACTGTTTGGGGAATTGTATTACCTATATCCATGGCCATCGTTTTGTCTATATTAACTTTATATCCTGAAAAATACCCAAATGTGGAGATAATGTCCTTTAAACGTGGGATTGTTATTGTAGGTTCAACGAGATACAGGAGCACGTCGCCCGCGTATAATGATAACTTATGTTGTTCTCCGTTTATTGTCAGTCCCTGTATGTTATTATCATCCCTTATAAGCTGTGCTAATGGTTCGATACTTAAATCAAACAATAGAGGCGAAAGAGGGCAACCCTGCCTACATCCTCGCTCCAAGGCGAATCGGTCTGATAGAAACCCGTTCACTTTAACAGCCGCTTGTGGATTGGAGTATAAAATTTGTGTCCACTTGATGAATTTAGGGCCAAATTGGAATCGTTTCAATGTTTGAAAAAGGTATTGCCAGGATACTCTGTCGAACGCTTTCTGGGCATCAAGTGATAATAGCATTGCTTCCTTCCCTTTAGTCTCTGAATGGGTCATCAAATTTAACAATCTTCTAATATTGTCGCCATAGTATCTTCCCATAATAAACCCAGTCTGATCTGGGTGAATAATGTTTGTTATAATTTTATTAACACACCCCGCCAATATGGATGTTAATATACGTAGGTCTGTATTCAACAAAGATATTGGCCTGTATGATTCACATTTGGTATGGTCCTTTCCTTCTTTATGTATTACAACTATTGTGGCTTCCCTCCAAGAGGGGGCCAGAGTTCCAGATTGAAATGCATAATGGTAAGCGTTTAGCAGCAAGGGTGTCACTGTCTTTTTAAATGTTTTATAAAATTCATTGATAAAGCCGTCTGGTCCAGGGCTTTTGCCATTTTTTAATGTAGAGATGGCCTGTAGTATTTCCGATTCTTTGATAGGTTCATCTAGTTCCTTTGCCTCCGGCTCGGATAACTGTTTTAAGTTAATATCTTTAAGAAATTGTGCCAATTCTTGATCGTCAGTGCAGGTATCTGTATTTGTGTATAAGGATTTGTAAAATTCAGCAAAAGACCCCGCAATTTCGTCCGGTTTTGTGAGTGTTGAATTACTAGACTTTAATTTATGTACTATATTAGAGGATTGTTGTTTTTTAAGTCTTAGAGCCAATAGTTTACTTGCTCTGTTGCCAATTTCGTAATATTTCTGCTTAGTGAACCTTAAGTTACCCTCAATCTTTTCCGTAATCAGACTGTTTAAATCTCTCCGTGCTTGTTTGAGCTCCTTGAGAAGATTGGGAGTTAGTTCAGGGGAGATGTTCATATCGAGATAGTCCTTTAATTCATTTATTACAAAGGTAGTAAATTCTTTATCATTCAGAAGTGATGCGTTTAGTCTCCACTGTTTGGTTGTTAATCTATGTCCTATGTCCCATGAAACTGCAAGAGGTGCATGATCGAATATTGTTATTGGCAGAATCTTGACGTCCTCTATCCTATGTAGCTCTGCTTTGGGGGTGAAAAAAAGATCAATTCTCGAATAAGACAAATGTCTGTGGGAGTAAAAAGTAAAATCTCTACCTTTAGGGAATTTAGTTCTCCAAACGTCCACTAATCCTGACTCGCTCGATAGGTATTTGAGTATTTTACTCATTCGAAAAATAGGTGTTTTTGATGGCGGTTGTCTATCCATATGTTGAGACATGACACAGTTGAAATCCCCTCCCATCAGTAGAATACCAGAGCTATGCTGTAATATTGTGGCAAAGACTGTAGTAATGAAACTGGGCTCATCCTCATTTGGGGCGTATATGTTCATCAGTGAGACTTGTATGCCATCAATAGATCCATTTACTAAAACAAATCTCCCTTCAGAGTCCTTATGTACGCTAGTGTGTGTGAAATTAACCTGTCTGTGCACCAATATGGAAACTCCTCTTTTTCTCCCTGATTGATGTGACGAGTAGAATGTTTTGTCTGCCCAGGATTTTTGGAGTTTATCGTGTTCTATTTCTGATAAATGGGTTTCTTGCAAGAAGGCTATCTGACAGTTTGCCCTTTTTAATTGATTAAGGATTTTCTTTCTCTTTATGGGACTGTTAAGACCCTTGACATTATAACTTATAACCTTCAGTGATCCCATGACTAAGCATCAGAATATGGAAAAACATAGCCCTTTGCCTTCAAATAATATACTGGTAGGTAAAGGAGCAGGTGAGGAGGGGAGGTCACAAATGGGACGTACAAAACTATACAGTTCCTGCATATGATAGGGTGGGTGTTAGTGAATAAGGTTGATGTAGGAGAGAAAAGAAAAGAAAAAACACCGAGAGAGAAAACAAACAAACAAAAACAAAAGAACCTAAAGAAAGAACATAAACCCAAATATCCATAAGTGAAAACAGCAGTACACTTATACTTCAATTCAAGCATTATCATATACCGTTTGTGTTGGAACAGGGGGAAAGAACAATTCCCCGGTAACACTCATTTTTGCATTAGGATCCCTGGGGAACAGAGGGATCTGCATAGAAAGAACGAACCATGGGGTTGAAAGAACCATGAACTCAACCAGCATTGTTGGGTTAGGCTTTTGGGACAGGGTCCCGGGCTGCGGGTCAGAACGTGCAGCTTTGCGAACCGTATTTAAAGGTGTTCGCCTTTGCCTGGACATACAGCCAAACAGGATACCAATCACTTGTTAAACACTCAGGCTCCTGCAGAGTAGGCGGTGTATCAAAGACACTATAACCAAATTTCCCATAAAGTATATATAGTCATAATTGTTATGCATTGTTTATAAACCGAATGTAACAATAATATTATGGATAGATGAGATGAAGACTTAGAGAACAAGGCCACTCCAG
Organism: Argyrosomus regius; assembly: GCA_946959425.1. Lineage (NCBI taxonomy): Eukaryota > Metazoa > Chordata > Actinopteri > Sciaenidae > Argyrosomus > Argyrosomus regius. The sequence continues at coordinate 51,027 of CAMPSB010000314.1, read as the reverse complement.
TGTACTTATGAGGTCTCCCGCTCACTTACTTACTTCTATGTGCCATGCACGCACGTGAGAACATAAAAAACAAAACAAAACAAAAAACACCTGATCGTACAAGGCACACCGGTAGACGGGCAACCAGGGAAGACCTGGGCCTACTGTACTACTATGCCAAAACTAAACATATCAAACACAGTACTGAGACATATAATACTCATGTTGACCGTCAACTATCTGAAGCATCACATGTGATCAAGTGTTACCTCCCGTGTTGGATAAGGGCACAGTCGGTTCTCTGGCTCCGCTGTTGGGATGACTTTTTTCTTCACGTAGTCCATAGCTTCAGTAGCATCCAGAAACTCCTTCTCCTCGTTGTTGTGGGAAATGCGAAATCTAGCAGGGAAGAATATTCCAAAGCGGACTCCCGGTCTCCCCCGCAGCATCTTCCTGACATCTGTGAAGGCCGCTCTGGCTTTGGCGATGTTGACCGTGTAGTCTGGGAATACAGCAATCGTGTTTCCGTCGTATTGGAGTCCGCTGCCTCGGTCCCGAGCCTTCCTCAGTATTGCCATGGCGTCTCCTTCGTTATGTAGTTTTGCGATGATAACGCGAGGCCTGCCTCCCGCTCCTCTCTGCACCAGGCTGCGGTGAGAGCGCTCGACCATCACTTCTTTGTCCAGCTGAAAAACTTCTTTAAGGAGTTTTGCGACTGCTGCGGGCGAGCTGGACCCCGGCTGCTCGGCGACTCCTGTGATCCGAATATTGCCTCTCCTCATTCTCCCCTCTAAGTCCTCACACTTTTCTCTTAGATCATCCACCAACTTCTCCAGGTCTTTTACTGTGCGTTGTGTTGACACGACCTCGTCCGTCCATGTTGATAGTCCCTCCTCAACAGCTCCGACATTAGCCTTCACGTGCTCGAGCTCAGAGTGAATAGCCGTAGTGTTGTTAGCTATTTCAGTTCTCACTGCCATAATTTCCCTCTTAATAGACTCAAAGTCGTCTGCCAAGGCGCTCTTCAATTCCTCTCTTATTACCGCAGATATGTCTTTTCTCAGTGAGGAGAGGATATCAGTCTTGATTGCTGTGATGTCCATGGTCGGTGTGTTCGCGGGATCGGGTGTGGCTGAGGTGGGGTTACCTGAACTCTTTCCCGAGGAGGTGTTGGGCCTTGTAGTGGACGTGCCGTCAAATTTATATTTTCGAAGATTTGACGCCATCGACTTCGCTTGGACTTACTTTGGGTCCTCCTCCAATGCACTAATGAAGGTTTTGTAGTGTGTTGAATGTAATTTGTAGATTGAATGTCATTTAATTATGAAATTATTAACTACTCCGCAGGAGCTCCGAGTTACGCGTCTTACTCCATCAGTCGCTCGCTCTTCCTGTCAATTGGAGTTGTTTTTGATCAGGATTTGTCCTTTAATGTCCACATAAAACAAATTTCGAGGACTGCATTCTTCCACTTACGTATTGCCAAAATTAGACGCGTTGTATCTCAAGCGGATGCAGAAAAAGTAGTCCACGCATTTGTTACTTCTAGGCTGGACTATTTTTTTTGTGATCAAATGTTTTTATTTTAAGGAAAAATATAGATATGTATATGCACTTACAAAAATAGAGCATAAAATACACATTCACATACATACTTATACATATACACTGATACATATGAATAAACAACTAAAATAAATTATAAGAAGCAAAAAAAATAAATAAATAAATAATAAAGTAAAAGAAAATATGAAGAAAAGAAAAAGAAAAACACACAAACAAAACACACAATCCCAAATATGACCCACCCACCCCCTGGGTCCAAAACTCCACATCAAATTACACCTGTAACCCATGGAGGATAGTTAGGAGTGAATGCCAAGCCTCTATTGCTGACTCTTTTGCTCCGTGGATTCTAGCTGTCGACAACTCCAAATAAACAATATCCAAATATGTTAAAACCCACACTCGAAAAGAGAGTGAATGTGGAGGTTTCCAGCGTGTAGCAACCAGTTTCTTTGCAGCCGTAAGTCCAGCCAACAATGCTCTTCTTTCTAGGCTGGACTATTGTAACTCTTTGTTATCAGGCTGCTCCAATAAGTCTCTTAGGACTTTGCAGCTAATTCAGAATGCTGCTGCACGTATTCTGACAGGAACCAAGATCAGAGATCACATCTCTCCCATTTTGGCTTCCTTGCACTGGCTACCTGTTAAATCTAGAATAGAATTTAAAATTCTTCTCCTTACATACAAAGCTCTTCATGGTCAGGCACCATCATATCTAAAAGAGCTCATAGTACCTTACTACCCCTCTAGAACACTGCGCTGTCAGAATGCTGGGTTCCTTGTGGTTCCTATAAAACTACCATTCTGGGTTCGGGAGGCAGACACGGTCAACACTTTTAAGAGTAAACTTAAGACTTTCCTTTTTGATAGAGCTTATAGTTAGGGCTGGCTCAGGTCATCCCTTAGTTATGCTGCTATAGGACTAGACTGCCGGGGGACATACACGTACGTATGTATATGCGTACGTGTTAGTTTTGCTGTTCTAAATGAGTTAGCAGTTTAGCATGTTTCAGCACTGAGAGGGTTAGCTGCTCAGGTTGCCTGATACTCGAGCCTAAAGTATTAAAAAAGTTGTGTATGTATTTGCTGCGTCAGAGGAAATAGGAAATAGTTTATGAACCTACGTTAACCACGTGATACTGATTGGTCCTTAACCAGCTACGAGCCGGCTGATGTTAGGTGAATTGGCCGAGGAAATGTCCAACACATTTGATTGTATTGTTGACCCTGTGTTAAACTGCACATGACGAATAAACCTGAAACTTGAATGACCCTTGAATGGTGGAGAAATACATGGTGACGTCACTCATGCTTGCGCATGAGTGCGTTCGTACCTGCGTACATACGTGAGGGCTTGTTGCCGGCTTTTAGAATGGACAGCGAATGCACAATGACGTCACCCGGAACGTGAAATGTTGACAGAACTGAGAACATGACACGCTGAGCGTTAAGTTTTGATTTGTCCCTTACGTTAAAAGATTTCTCCAACAAGTGATTTATGAAGAATACTTATCGGTTAGACATGATGAAGGCTGGCCGTCGCTGGACCTCACAGAAGCGTGGTGACGCTGCTACCGGCTGCTGGCTGCGACCAGCTGGCGTTGTATTGTGGGGCTGGTGTAGTCAGGACAATGGCGTCAGGCATGAGTTGTCTCCGGAGGCGGTGAGTTGGAGAACTGAAACGATGGACTGTCGTTGAAAGTCTCGTCTCGGGTTGGGTGGATTAAAGTTGTCTTGCATGTTGACGAGAGATGAACCGGGCGGGAAACGGACCATGAAAGAAGTTGAGTGGAGGCCCGCTGGATTGACTCGCTTCTTAAACGGCTTTTGGTTTCCGGAAGAGGGGCCTCGTGCACGGAGGCTGCGGAGACATTTTCAGCTTCTGTTCCTGGATCTGCTGGCGTGTGTCGATGGAAACTTTGGACGTGGTCGTCCTGATTTCGTCCGAATAATATATCCTCCGATGTTCACGATAAGGTAAGTGAATGAATGAAGTTACTCGTAGACGGATTGGTAGCTCACTTTCCTGAATGTACTCGATGTGGTGTGGCGTGTTTCCGGGTCGTGTGCGGAATACGAGAGGAGCCAGAACTTTCAGCTATCAAGCTCCTCTTCTGTGGGTTCGAGAGGCAGACACGGTCAATACTTGACGCTTGGCCAAGGAGAATTAGAGACACTCTCAAAGTACATCAGAAGTGCCTGAGTCGGTCTCACATTCTGCCAAACTCATGCTGGTGGTTAGACTTTAAACCCCTACAGATAACACCACAAATACTATACGCCCAGAATTAGTCATAGAGAATGTTTTTACCCATGCAAGTGTTATTGTCAGCATATTCTAGTCTGGAGACCCTGTTGTCTGTTTACGCAGATTGGAATGTCAACAGCAAGCTTTATTATGTCTAGGAAGGCAGCAATAGGTCTGTCCGACCCTGGCCACCACAGTGTTCAGATAGACTGGCACCTACTGTTCCCAATCAAAGCCAAACAATTAATACTGCCGAGGACCTCAAGGCCCACATGTGACCTTGTGTAACCTAAGGATAGAAAATTCCATAACAAGGTCATCCTTTAGTTATGCTGCTATAGGACTAGACTGCCGGGGGACTTCTGGGATTTTCTGCTATTTATATAAGCTGTTAGGCCTGTTATTACCCACTTTTTTCATTTGATAAGCAAGCATTTTTTCTGTTGATATTTTGGCACACTCAGAGCGGTTAGTTTCATCTGTAGTAGTGTCCGACTGATAGGGATTTTTTGGCCCGATAACGATTGCCGATATTAGAGGGGGTGCAATCACCGATAGCCGATATGCAACCGATATAGTGAGTTTTTGAGCTGGAATGAAAACAGGCCTTGGATTGTGCATAGATTTTGCACCGAACCATTCATTTTACTGTGTTAATTCATATTTGCATGCAAAACAGACGGCACAGCGATGTCAACAAAGCAAAGTGACGGAGTTTAAATAGATGCGGGTGGCGAGTTGATGCAGTGGTTGTGTCCACACACCCGGGTTGGTTTATGTGACTAAAGGGGACATTTCGGCGCAGGCCATTCCTCAGTGAAATGCAGAGGTGCGTCATACATATTAGACATATTTTAATTATCAGTACTTTTTCACAGGTATGAAACTTTTTCCCTTTATTACTGTCATGTCCAGGGAATACAGTAATGTTTAGGTTTTGTTTTGTCTATGTTGTCTTGTGGATTCCTATTTTATTTTGAAATTTATCTCTCCTCTTGTTTCAGGTGACTTGCCCTTTCCTCTTGTGTTCCCCTGCTGGTCTAATTGTCTTCCCTTCCCTGATTGTTTCCACCTGTTCCCCACCTCCTTAAATATATGTATTCTGCATTCCTGCCTGAGGGCAGTGGAACTCCTCCGTCAGTCCGATCACCTGGATCCAGAGGAGGATGACAGGCTGAGGGAACCGTTCATGTTCCTGTTCGCTGTACAAGATGATCACGAGGCATTTTGCCAAGAAATAATGGACAAAAGGCAAATGCAGGCCTTTTCTTCCTTTGAACTCCAACCCTAACCTCTACAAATGTCCTCTCATGGTCTGTGTCTTTTGTTCCCTGTTGTCCTCTGTGGAGGGGGGGCGTGGTGCATCAGCTGCAGGAGAGAGGTGTGGAGAGGGCTCAGGAGAGCAGCGCCAGGGGAGGTGATAAGCACACCTGTATCTAGTTGTCTAACCCCTTGGACGCACTGCACGCGGAACCGAAGCGCAGCGCCCTGGAGCGGAGGCAGTTTCAGATAGACGCACATGTTAACCGGTCTGCCTGGCCGCACATCTCGCGGCTGTGGAGCGCAGTACGCGCGGCTGCAGCGCTTTGTTCGGCGTCTGTTCTATTTTTCACGCTCGCCGCGAGCGCCGTTTGTCAAGCTGGACAGACCACATTGTACCAGACAGGAAGTCGGGCACAGAAAAGGCGAGATAATCCGGTCAATTTTCAAAATAAAATAAATAAAATGATGATTATTGAAGTTGTTGATGTCCGTTTATAAATATTTGACCGTTGCGTGTGCACACGGCCCACACACACACACACACACACACACAGACACACACACAAACGGTACACACGGAGCAACAGAGAGAGGTAGGTGGGAGGAGCAAGGGCTTTCCGGAGGACACCAAAAACAACACACATGCATACAGACAGAGACATATATCTCTATATCCTTCTATATCATATATATAGAAGGAGACGAAGTCAGGGACACAGCAGACGGCAGCGAGACTGAGAAGAGGCCTGCAAACGGCTGCACTGTGTGGGGAAACTGTGGCGTGTCGCGATGACAAATAAAATTCATTGATAAACTGGCATCAGTCTGAGTCCGTTTGTGCTGAGAGAACCCCGGTGGCAGTAAGGCTGTCACATTTCACACACTTCATGCCCAGACCGAGAGGCAGACGCAGCTACTGGAGGCGATGTTGGGGCAGCGTCACCGGCCCCCTCGCTCTCCGGCGTGGCCCTGCATAGGTTGACTGAAACCGATGATCCCCAGTCATACCTCGAAATGTTCGAGGCAACGGCGTCGGCGTGCGGCTGGCCGGAGGCAGAGTGGGCCGTGCGCCTACTACCACTCCTATCTGGGGACGCACAGACAGCGGCGCTCGGCCTGCCTGCCTCCTCTCGGGGGCAGTACCGGAACATCAAGAGGGCGGTCCTCGACCGGTTAGGATATTCGGCCGAGGACCACCGCCGAAAATTCCGAGGGACCAAGCTGGGTCCCACCGACCGCCTATTCGTCTATGCCCAGCAGCTGAGGGACGCGGCGTGTCGAAGAAATCATCGAGTCCAGTTGAGATGTTTGCTGTGGTGGTGTGTTTATTAAGAAGCATGCCGGCACACTGGTGAACTGACGGTCACAGAGGGTATCTGAGCCAGTGAGTTGACCCAGAGCAAATGAAGTGGAGTACTTTTATACAGAAAAACAACCGTGATCAAAGAGTATGTAGAAGGGTAGGGACTGGGGGGCATTTACATTAAGACCTGAACCAACCGGGAAAGAGAAATAATCGAGTCCAGTTGAGATGTTTGCTGTGGTGGTGTGTTTATTAAGAAGCATGCCGGCACACTGGTGAACTGACGGTCACAGAGGGTATCTGAGCCAGTGAGTTGACCCAGAGCAAATGAAGTGGAGTACTTTTATACAGAAAAACAACCGTGATCAAAGAGTATGTAGAAGGGTAGGGACTGGGGGGCATTTACATTAAGACCTGAACCAACCGGGAAAGAGAAATAATCGAGTCCAGTTGAGATGTTTGCTGTGGTGGTGTGTTTATTAAGAAGCATGCCGGCACACTGGTGAACTGACGGTCACAGAGGGTATCTGAGCCAGTGAGTTGACCCAGAGCAAATGAAGTGGAGTACTTTTATACAGAAAAACAACCGTGATCAAAGAGTATGTAGGGGGGGCATTTACATTAAGACCTGAAGTCGTCAAGTAAACAATAGGACAGGTATGCAGGAAAGGCACATATTTAGCATGTCACAAGACCAAGGCCTAAACACTGGGGGCTGGTAGATGTTTCTAGACATCACCTGATACATACAAGAATTTTGTCATATCAATCACATTTTTGCATATAGATAAAATCCATTTGCATCATTTCAAAAGGTTCCCGTGGGGAAGGATGTGTCGACACCGTTGTCTGTACGGTTGTACCTGGGTTATATGACAAATTAGGCATTTTTCCACACTACTTTTGTGCATAGGTTGGAAATCCTGGAGCACCAGTCTACCAGTCTTTCAACATTATCAGACACATCCCCCCTTTAGCCACATGTGACAAGCTATGTGACATGTGAGCTAACCACAGGTACAGATGTGTGGGAGCCACAATGCGGCCGTCACTTACTCGTCCTTAGGAGGTATAGGATAGAACCTCAACAGAAAAGACAATTCTAGCATTTCCCTTGATTGCATGGTCAACCAAGGCATTGCCTGAAAAGATAGGGTCATTGGATTTGAAGTTAGCACCAGACTTAACAGCAGCAATAGGTGATGGTGGTTGGCATGCACCTAACAGTTCACCAATCTAACAGTGTTTTGCCATTTTTAATGGATGTCCCTGAGGATGTAATAATCCTCAGTTTGCCCATATTCTTAACAATCAATGCAGACACTGAAAATACATGGATACATATATGCATATATGGAATCTGTTATAATATGAACAGTTTTACCTTTTGCTGGTGATCAGTTCTCATTGGTGCATATATCTCAGCTACTTGGGCGGAGCTTGAGGATGGCAGGGCGATGCTTTTAATAATTGAAAAATGGTCACAAATTGCATACCCTGCATATGTATAGAAATACCTTTAACCTATCAATTAACTAATCAATCTATCTTTAAAACAAACTCTGTCTGCTTTTAAAATTCAATAGGAAGAGCCTAGATCAAATTTGTTGGCCTTGCAATGTAGAAATTTTCTCACCAAATTGTGTCTCACCAATTGAAGAATTCCCAGTGCTTTTGTTTCAGGAAGGTGTCTTTGTCCAAGGTGTGAATGACTTCTAGTCCCACAGCTTGGTTTGAACTTCTTTCTCCTGAGTGCTCCTCTGCCATTTATCCTCCTTGCTCTGCCTGTGTAGTGAGACACTTCAAAAAACATTACATTTTGACCCATAAACAATACTCAACAATACAACAATACTCTTTTTGTAATCTCAGATTGTCGTTTTTTCAAAATAACCCTCTAAGATTAAAAAATAGAAGGCATTTCCTTTCACAGAGGTAACAGACAGACACACATGAAATGACAAACATCAACAAAATGACAAAACAGTTCTACAAATTAAATCTTTTGATTTAATTGTTTGTTTTGTTGCTTCCGGAAGACTTTTTAAATTATTATTATTATTTTTTTTATGTTTTGTTCTAGTTACTGCACTGTTTTAACTCTGCGTTTTTTTTTGTTGTTGTTTTTTTTGTGCATTAACTTCTTATTTTGATCTGTAAGCAAATCTTTTTGAGATTCAGCATTACGGCGCCTGCTTTCATCTCTCCAAATCTGAGAGAATGTAAGAGCTTGTTTTGATCTGGATGAGAACTTAATCTCTCTTTCAGATTTTCAAATCTGACCCGGTCAAATGACCCGTTTTGGGGAAATCTGCAGTTATTTTAACCCACGTTGCAACAAATTTAACATAAACAAACAACACTTGGTACCACAATTATCACACATGTACTTCGCACGACCGGTAAATCCAATCTCAGACCTTCTACTAAAATAACTTCCCATTGTCCTTTCAAATGATCCCTCCACACGCTTTCATAAACACTTACTCATACCTTCAAATCACTTGCTAAATCTTTCAATCAACATTCTACTCAGAAGACACAAGTCATTCCTATTCACGTAAGGAGAGTAAATCAGATCCCTACAGAAATGAAATATCTCCCCAAGTATTGGGAGAGCGAGTCATCCCTGGGAGAGCGAATCAGATCCCAACTTCTTCCCACCAGCTGCTTTTCCATCAGGCCCCAGGCCTCTAGTGCCTCACTATCTTTAGTGTTCTCTTGGCACTCTCTGGACGTCTCTTCTAGTGTTCTCAACACTACACCCGGGATGACTACAGTGTTCTAAATCACTGATTTTTAGTCACAAACCACACGTCGACTTCCAAAGAAAATAGAATCACAGGACATCTGGTCTTTTCTAATTTCTGTAGTTCTAGCCAAGACCTTAATGTTACACCATTAGAAGAGCAAGTCAGATTCTAAGGCCAGGAAGAAGCAAACAATTTCAATCAAGACAGATTCTTAGATTTTGAAAATGCAACCATTCCTAAAACATATCAACCAGGGCAGAACTAATTCACAACCACACAGCAAACTTACATAAAACTGGATGGCGTCAACTTCTTTGGGACTCCAGCTTCACAGACCTCCAACAACACACAGCAACAGGAATTGGGATTTCAAAAGGGCCCCTTACCTCTTAGTTTAATTTGGATTCTCAGGTCGCTGGTGTGTTCTTGGTCTGCAAAGCGGAGTCTCCGTAGAAGTGTGTTGCCATCCGGGTCACGGCACCAAATTGTCGAAGAAATAATCGAGTCCAGTTGAGATGTTTGCTGTGGTGGTGTGTTTATTAAGAAGCATGCCGGCACACTGGTGAACTGACGGTCACAGAGGGTATCTGAGCCAGTGAGTTGACCCAGAGCAAATGAAGTGGAGTACTTTTATACAGAAAAACAACCGTGATCAAAGAGTATGTAGGGGGGGCATTTACATTAAGACCTGAAGTCGTCAAGTAAACAATAGGACAGGTATGCAGGAAAGGCACATATTTAGCATGTCACAAGACCAAGGCCTAAACACTGGGGGCTGGTAGATGTTTCTAGACATCACCTGATTGGCGAGTCTGCACTGTCCCCAATGTGTATTGTGTTGATCAAGGAACCAACCTAACCCATATTACTTGATTCAATTAGTCTATACTATGTTAAATGTGTATTTTCTTCATCAGGCGCATAGATGGCTGCAGCCGGGGGAGACTGCGGGCGAGGAGCAGCTGGTGGGGAAAATAGTACTGGAGCAGTTCGTGGAGGGGCTCCCGACTGGCACCTTGGAGTGGGTGCGCTGTCACCGCCCCGTGGACCTGGCGTCCGCCGTCGCCCTCGCGGAAGATCATCTGGCCATCCTCTCCCGGGGCCAGGTATCAGAGGCGCGGCCAGCGTCCTCCGGCCGTCCCATCCCAGCACCCCGCAGGAGACCGACGCCAGCGCCCGGCCCTCCGCATCACACACCCGCTCGACCCTCCCCTCCTCCCCGCACTAACTCTCCCTCTGTTTTTCTTCCGCCATAGGGTCCAGCCGCTACGGGCGCTGCTCTTAGCCCACAGAGGGTCCCTCAGGCGGCAGGGCAGGAGTGCTGGAGGTGCGGGCAGCCCGGACACTTCCGCCACGAGTGCCCACTAATGGAGGTCAGGCAGGTGATTCGGGTTGTTGGGCCTCCAGCACCCTCCCCCGGTCCAGGAGAGACGTACAGCGTTCCGGTAAGGATTCAGGGGGGTACACATCAGGCGATGGTGGACTCAGGCTGCATGCAGTCTATAGTTCACCAGAACCTGATTCGACCCAGGGCTTTGTTAGAGGCAGGATGGGTGGATATTAGGTGTGTGCATGGGGATGTTCACAGATATCCTGTGGTGCCAGTGGAAATTCGTTACAAGGGAAAAAAGCATAGTGTGAAGGCTGCGGTTAGTTCCCGCCTGGCGCACCCCCTTATTTTGGGTACTGATTGGCCTGGGTTTGATAGATTAGTGGGGCAGTGTGTGGGGGTGCGCTCACGACCGACAGGGACATGGGATATGTGCGCTGTGCTCAGCGGTGACGCGAGGTTGTCCGACACTGCAGACGGGAAGGGGGGGCCAGCGGTGCCTTCACAGGAGGCTCCGCAGGTTCCCGTGTTTGACTCCATGGAAGATTTTCCACTCGAACAGTCTCGTGACGATACTCTACGCTTTGCCTTCGACCAAGTGATGCAAATTGATGGTCACATGGTGCGCCCTGACGCAGCGCCAACGTATCCACATTTTTCATTGTGCAGGGACAGATTATACAGAGTGAGTCGTGACACTCAGACAGAGGAAATAATAACCCAACTGTTGGTTCCGAAAAGCCGTCGGGAAATAGTTTTCCAGGCGGCTCATTATAACCCGATGGCTGGGCATATGGGGTATGATAAAACACTAAACCGGGTAATGGCCCGATTCTATTGGCCAGGCATTCGGGCAGACGTGCGCCGCTGGTGTGCGTCTTGCCCCGAATGCCAGCTGGTTAATCAACCGGCCATCCCGAGAGCGCCTTTGCGCCCATTACCACTGATCGAGGTCCCGTTTGAACGTATTGGGATGGACCTCATCGGGCCATTTCACCGGAGCGCACGTGGATATCGCTTTGTGTTAGTTCTTGTGGATTACGCAACGCGATATCCAGAGGCAGTGCCGCTGCGCACCATCTCTGCAAAGAGTGTGGCGCAGGCGCTGTTTCAAGTCATCTCCCGAGTCGGGATCCCGAAAGAGATCCTGACTGATCAAGGCACACAATTTATGTCACGAACACTGAGAGAACTGTATGGATTATTGGGCATCAAGTCTATTCAAACCAGTGTTTACCACCCTCAAACTGATGGCCTCGTTGAGCACCTGAATAAGACTTTGAAGTCCATGATCCGTAAGTTTGTGCACGATGATAGTCGTAATTGGGATAAGTGGCTACATCCTCTGTTGTTTGCAGTACGCGAGGTACCCCAGGCCTCCACGGGATTTTCTCCCTTTGAGCTGCTATTTGGCAGAAAACCACGCGGGGTTTTGGACCTGGTTAAGGAAAGCTGGGAGGAAGGTCCGAGCCCAAGTAAGAACGAAGTTCAGTACGTCCTGGACCTGAGAGCAAAACTCCACACACTTATCACGTGAGAATTTGCTCCGGGCCCAGGAACGCCGGGCCCACTGGATTTGACCAAGGGCTACTGGCAGATTCCCTTATCTCCAGAGTCTAAGGAGAAAACGGCCTTCTCCACTCCGTACGGTTTGTACCAATTTGTCACACTTCCGTTTGGGTTGTTCGGGGCCCCAGCCACATTTCAACGCCTCATGGACCGGGTGCTGCGTCCACATGCTGCATATGCTGCCGCCTACCTGGATGATGTCATCATCCACAGTAACACTTGGGCGGAGCATGTGCGGCATGTGGCCGCGGTGCTCGAGTCACTGAGGCAGGCGGGGCTCACGGCCAACCCGAAGAAGTGTGCAGTTGGACGGAGGGAGGTACGGTATCTGGGGTACCACTTGGGCGGCGGGCAGGTGCGTCCACAGGTAAATAAGACAGCAGCGATTGCAGCCTGCCCAAGGCCCAAGACCAAAGAAGAGGTGCGGCGGTATTTGGGGCTGGCCGGCTATTACCGGCGATTTATTCCCAACTTCGCGGAGCTAACCAGCCCCTTGACCGACCTCACCCGAAAGGGTGCCTCAGATCCGGTCCAGTGGACGGAGCAGTGCCAGGTGTCGCTTGAGAGGGTAAAGCAGACCCTCTGTGGGGAGCCTCTTCTCCACACACCTAACTTCTCTCTTCCTTTTGTCCTGCAGACTGATGCGTCGGGCAGAGGGCTGGGGGCCGTTCTGTCCCAGCAGGTGCGGGGCGTCGACCGCCCAGTGCTGTACATCAGCCGCAAGCTGTCTGAGAGGGAGGCCAGGTACAGCACAGTGGAGAGGGAGTGCCTGGCCATCCGGTGGGCGGTCGATGCTCTGCGGTACTACCTGCTGGGGCACCCATTCACCCTCTGCTCGGACCATGCTCCCCTCCAGTGGCTCCACCGCATGAACGATGCCAACGCCCGGATCACACGGTGGTATCTGGCTTTACAGCCATTTAAGTTCAAGGTGGTCCATAGGCCGGGGGCCCAGATGGCCGTGGCTGACTTCCTTTCCCGCTCCCATGGGGAGGCGGGGGGGGGAGTAGGTTAGGCCGGACGGCTCCCCGGCCTAAGTCGGGCGGTGGAGGTATGTGGAGGGGGGGCGTGGTGCATCAGCTGCAGGAGAGAGGTGTGGAGAGGGCTCAGGAGAGCAGCGCCAGGGGAGGTGATTAGCAAACCTGTATCTAGTTGTCTAATCACTCTCCCCTTTTTTGCCACAGTAGCGTGCTGGACCTGTGGGTTTTTCGGTGAGAAGGAGACGAAGTCAGGGACACAGCAGACGGCAGCGAGACTGAGAAGAGGCCTGCAAACGGCTGCATTGTGTGGGGAAACTGTGGCGTGTCGCGATAAAATTCATTGATAAACTGGCATCAGACTGAGTCCGTTTGTGCTGAGAGAACCCCGGTGGCAGTAAGGCTGTCACATCCTCCTGTTGTATTTTGAAGTTCAGTGTCCTGTCTTCCCGTGTGTTCCGTGTCTGTGTTTTGTCCTGTGTTGTAGCCTGTTCCCCGTGCCTGGTGTTCCTGTGTTCCTCCTGTTGTCTGTGAGTTCAATTCACGTGTAAAAATAAAGTTTATTGTTCACCTACCTGTCTCTACGTGCGTCTGCATTTGGGTCCAGTCCTCTGCAATTTCTGACACATACATGGTTTGTGAAATGTACAGACTCTCTCTGGTACAATCATATACAGTAGGTTTCTATACAGAGGTGTATGTTTTTGAGTCTGTTCTGGGGAAAAGCTAGAAAAACTTTGTTTTAAATATAGGAAGAATGGATAAAATTATGGACAGGAAGAAAAAAGAAGATCTATCTATCTAATATATATAATTATAATTGTTTCATATATATAATTGTTTCCTTATTTTAGGCAACTCTGGCCATAGGTGCTGCGTTGCTGTTTGTGAATGTGCTGCATGGTCTCCGCCAACAGATGGCGCCCGAAAAGGAGTCAAGCATGGCTCAATGTGGGCGGGGTCAAACATTGACGTGGGCGGGGCTCAACTGGCGACGCTCGTGAGCCCCGATCTGCGGTCTGCAGCCAGGGGCTACTCCAGGAGGGAGCGGAGCGTGGATGCGATCTCCTTCAACCATGCACGGAAAAGGGGAATGATAGGAAAGGTTTTTCTAATTTATTGAGAAACAATGCCCAGGTCAGCAATGCATGCCAAAAAACATGTCGTTCATTCATCTCCTCCATAAACCAACCCAGCTGTGAACACACACAATCAAACCAAGCCAAAATGACGACGAAACTGATCAAAACTGACCTGAAATTGACCAAAAACCAACCTACAGACTAAGAACTGCCCAAAACTGATCAAAACTGACCTGGAACTGACCTGAAATTGACCAAAGACCAACCGACAGAATAGGAACAGACCAAAACTGATCAAAACTGACCTGGAACTGACCTGAAATTGACCAAAGACCAACCAACAGACTAGAAACTGATCAAGACTGGCCTGGAACTGACCTGAAATTGACCACAGACCAACCAACAGACTAGAAACAGACCAAAACTGATCAAAACTGACCTGGAACTGACCTGAAATTGACCAAAGACCAACCAACAGACTAAAAACTGACCAAAACTGACCTGGAACTGACCTGAAATTGACCAAAAACCAACCAACAGACTAAAAACAGACCAAAACTGATCAAATCTGACCTGGAACTGACCTGAAATTGACGAAGAAACAACCTACAGACTAAAAACTGACCAAAACTGATCAAAACTGACCTGGATCTGACCTGAAATTGACCAAGAACCAACCTACAGACTAGAAACTGACCAAAACTGATCAAAACTGACCTGGAACTGACCTGAAATTGACCAAAGACCAACCAACAGACTAAAAACTGACCAAAACTGATCAAAACTGACCTGGAACTGACCTGAAATTGACCAAAGACCAACCAACAGACTAGAAACTGATCAAGACTGGCCTGAAACTGACCTGAAGTTGACCACAGACCAACCAACAGACTAGAAACAGACCAAAACTGATCAAAACTGACCTGGAACTGACCTGAAATTGACCAAAGACCAACCTACAGACTAAAAACTGATCAAAACTGACCTGAAATTGACCAAAGACCAACCAACAGACTAATAACTGATCAAAACTGACCTGGAACTGACCTGAAATTGACCAAAAACCAACCAACAGCCTAAAATCTGACCGGGAACTGCCCTGAAATTGACGAAAAAACAACCTACAGACTAAAAACTGACCAAAACTGATCAAATCTGACCTGGAACTGACCTGAAATTGACGAAAAAACAACCTACAGACTAAAAACTGACCAAAACTGATCAAAACTGACCTGGAGCTGACCTGAAATTGACCAAAAACCAACCAACAGACTAAAAACAGACCAAAACTGATCAAATCTGACCTGGAACTGACCTGAAATTGACGACAAAGCAACCTACAGACTAAAAACTGACCAAAACTGATCAAAACTGACCTGGAACTGACCTGAAATTGACCAAGAACCAACCTACAGACTAAAAACTGACCAAAACTGATCAAAACTGACCTGGAACTGACCTGAAATTGACCAAAGACCAACCAACAGACTAGAAACTGACCAAAACTGATCAAAACTGACCTGGAACTGACCTGAAATTGACCAAAAACCAACCTACAGACTAAAAACTGATCAAGACTGACCTGGAACTGACCTGAAATTGACCAAAGACCAACCAACAGACTAGAGACCGACCAAAACTGATCAAAACTGACCTAGAACTGACCTGAAATTGACCACAGACCAACCAACAGACTAAAAACTGACCAAAACTGATCAAAACTGACCTGGATCTGACCTGAAATTGACCAAGAACCAACCTACAGACTAGAAACTGACCAAAACTGATCAAAACTGACCTGGAACTGACCTGAAATTGACCAAAGACCAACCAACAGACTAAAAACTGACCAAAACTGATCAAAACTGACCTGGAACTGACCTGAAATTGACCAAAGACCAACCAACAGACTAGAAACTGATCAAGACTGGCCTGAAACTGACCTGAAGTTGACCACAGACCAACCAACAGACTAGAAACAGACCAAAACTGATCAAAACTGACCTGGAACTGACCTGAAATTGACCAAAGACCAACCTACAGACTAAAAACTGATCAAAACTGACCTGAAATTGACCAAAGACCAACCAACAGACTAATAACTGATCAAAACTGACCTGGAACTGACCTGAAATTGACCAAAAACCAACCAACAGCCTAAAATCTGACCGGGAACTGCCCTGAAATTGACGAAAAAACAACCTACAGACTAAAAACTGACCAAAACTGATCAAATCTGACCTGGAACTGACCTGAAATTGACGAAAAAACAACCTACAGACTAAAAACTGACCAAAACTGATCAAAACTGACCTGGAGCTGACCTGAAATTGACCAAAAACCAACCAACAGACTAAAAACAGACCAAAACTGATCAAAACTGACCTGGAACTGACCTGAAATTGACCAAAGACCAACCAACAGACTAAAAACTGATCAAAACTGATCAAAACTGACCTGGAACCAACCTGAAATTGACCAAAAACCAACCAACAGACTAAAAACTGACCAAAACTGACCTGGAACTGACCTGAAATTGACCAAAGACCAGCCAACAGACTAAAAACTGACCAAAACTGATCAAAACTGACCTGGAGCTGGCCTGAAATTGACCAAAAACCAACCAACAGACTAAAAACAGACCAAAACTGATCAAATCTGACCTGGAACTGACCTGAAATTGACGACAAAACAACCTACAGACTAAAAACCTGACCAAAACTGATCAAAACTGACCTGGAACTGACCTGAAATTGACCAAGAACCAACCTACAGACTAAAAACTGACCAAAACTGATCAAAACTGACCTGGAACTGACCTGAAATTGACCAAAGACCAACCAACAGACTAGAAACTGACCAAAACTGATCAAAACTGACCTGGAACTGACCTGAAATTGACCAAAAACCAACCTACAGACTAAAAACTGATCAAGACTGACCTGGAACTGACCTGAAATTGACCAAAGACCAACCAACAGACTAGAGACCGACCAAAACTGATCAAAACTGACCTAGAACTGACCTGAAATTGACCACAGACCAACCAACAGACTAAAAACTGATCAAAACTGACCTGGAACTGACCTGAAATTGACCAAAGACCAACCGACAGAATAGGAACAGACCAAAACTGATCAAAACTGACCTGGAACTGACCTGAAATTGACCAAAGACCAACCAACAGACTAGAAACTGATCAAGACTGGCCTGGAACTGACCTGAAATTGACCACAGACCAACCAACAGACTAGAAACAGACCAAAACTGATCAAAACTGACCTGGAACTGACCTGAAATTGACCAAAGACCAACCAACAGACTAAAAACTGACCAAAACTGACCTGGAACTGACCTGAAATTGACCAAAAACCAACCAACAGACTAAAAACAGACCAAAACTGATCAAATCTGACCTGGAACTGACCTGAAATTGACGAAAAAACAACCTACAGACTAAAAACTGACCAAAACTGACCTGGATCTGACCTGAAATTGACCAAGAACCAACCTACAGACTAGAAACTGACCAAAACTGATCAAAACTGACCTGGAACTGACCTGAAATTGACCAAAGACCAACCAACAGACTAGAAACTGATCAAGACTGGCCTGGAACTGACCTGAAATTGACCACAGACCAACCAACAGACTAGAAACAGACCAAAACTGATCAAAACTGACCTGGAACTGACCTGAAATTGACCACAGACCAACCAACGGACTAAAAACTGACCTGGAACTGCCCTGAAATTGACCAAAGACCAACCAACAGACTAAAAACTGACCAAAACTGATCAAAACTGACCTGGAACCGACCTGAAATTGACCAAAAACCAAACAACAGACTAAAAACTGACCAAAACTGACCTGGAACTGACCTGAAATTGACCAAAGACCAACCAACAGACTAAAAACTGACCAAAACTGACCTGGAACTGACCTGAAATTGACCAAAGACCAACCAACAGACCAAATCTGATCAAAACTGACCTGGAACTGACCTGAAATTGACGACAAAACAACCTACAGACTAGAAACAGACCAAAACTGATCAAAACTGACCTAGAACTGACCTGAAATTGACCACAGACCAACCAACAGACTAGAAACAGACCAAAACTGATCAAAACTGACCTGGACCCGACCTGAAATTGACCAAAAACCAACCAACAGACTAAAAACTGACCTAGAACTGCCCTGAAATTGACCAAAGACCAACCAACAGACTAGAAACAGACCAAAACTGACCAAAACTGACCTGGAACCGACCTGAAATTGACCAAAGACCAACCAACAGACTAAAAACTGACCAAATCTCACAGGAAAAGTGACCAAAAACCAACCAACAGACTAAAAACTGACCAAAACTGACCTGGAACCGACCTGAAATTGACCACAGACCAACCAACAGACTAGAAACAGACCAAAACTGATCAAATCTGACCTGGAACTGACCTGAAATTGACGACAAAACAACCTGCAGACTAGAAACAGACCAAAACTGATCAAAACTGACCTGGAACTGACCTGAAATTGACCAAAGACCAACCAACAGACTAAAAACTGACCAAAACTGACCTGGAACTGACCTGAAATTGACCAAAGACCAACCAACAGACTAGAAACAGACCAAAACTGATCAAAACTGACCTGGAACTGACCTGAAATTGACCAAAGACCAACCAACAGACTAGAGACAGACCAAAACTGATCAAAACTGACCTGGAACCGACCTGAAATTGACCAAAAACCAACCAACAGACTAAAAACTGACCAAATCTCACAGGAAAAGTGACCAAAAACCAACCAACAGACTAAAAACTGACCAAAACTGACCTGGAACCGACCTGAAATTGACCACAGACCAACCAACAGACTAGAAACAGACCAAAACTGATCAAATCTGACCTGGAACTGACCTGAAATTGACGACAAAACAACCTGCAGACTAGAAACAGACCAAAACTGACCAAAACTGACCTGGAACTGACCTGAAATTGACCAAAGACCAACCAACAGACTAGAAACAGACCAAAACTGACCTGGAACTGACCTGAAATTGACCAAAGACCAACCAACAGACTAGAAACAGACCAAAACTGATCAAAACTGACCTGGAACCGACCTGAAATTGACCAAAAAGCAACCAACAGACTAAAAACTGACCAAATCTCACAGGAAAAGTGACCAAAAGCCAACCAACAGACTAAAAACTGACCAGAACTGACCTGGAACCGACCTGAAATTGACCAAAAACCAACCGACAGAGTAAAAACTGACCAAAATTGATCAAAACTGACCTGGAACCAACCTGAAATTGACCAAAAACCAACCAACAAACTAAAAACTGATCAAAACTGACCTGGAACTGACCTGAAATTGACCAAAGACCAACCAACAGACTAGAAACAGACCAAATCTGATCAAAACTGACCTGGAACTGACCTGAAATTGACGACAAAACAACCTACAGACTAGAAACAGACCAAAACTGATCAAAACTGACCTGGAACCGACCTGAAATTGACCAAAAACCAACCAACAGACTAAAAACTGACCAAATCTCACAGGAAAAGTGACCAAAAACCAACCAACAGACTAAAAACTGACCAAACCTGATCAAAACTGACCTGGAACTGACCTGAAAATGACCAAAGACCAACCAACAGACTAGAGACAGACCAAAACTGATCAAAACTGACCTGGAACCGACCTGAAATTGACCAAAAACCAAACAACAGACTAAAAACTGACCAAAACTCACAGGAAAAGTGACCAAAAACCAACCAACAGACTAAAAACTGACCAAAACTGACCTGGAACTGACCTGAAATTGACCAAAGACCAACCAACAGACTAAAAACTGACCAAAACTGACCTGTAACTGACCTGAAATTGACCAAAGACCAACCAACAGACTAAAAACTGATCAAAACTGACCTGGAACTGACCTGAAATTGACCAAAGACCAACCAACAGACTAGAAACTGATCAGGACTGGCCTGGAACTGACCTGATATTGACCACAGACCAACCAACAGACTAGAAACAGACCAAAACTGATCAAAACTGACCTGGAACTGACCTGAAATTGACCAAAGACCAACCAACAGACTAAAAACTGACCAAAACTGACCTGGAACCAACCTGAAATTGACCAAAAACCAACCAACAGACTAAAAACTGACCAAAACTGATGAAAACTGACCTGGAACGGACCTGAAATTGACCAAATACCAACCAACAGACTTCAGTTTTTAGTCAATTTTCAGGTCAGTTTTGGTCAGTTTTTAGTCTGTTGGTTGGTTTTTGGTCAATTTTCAGGTCAGTTCCAGGTCAGTTTTGGTCAGTTTTTAGTCTGTAGGTTGGTTTTTGGTCAATTTCAGGTCAGTTCCAGGTCAGTTTTGGTCTGTTTCTAGTCTGTTGGTTGGTCTTTGGTCAATTTCAGGTCAGTTTTGGTCAGTTTTTAGTCTGTTGGTTGGTCTTTGGTCAATTTCGGGTCAGTTTTGTTCAGTTTTGGTCAGTTTTTAGTCTGTTGGTTGGTTTTTGGTCACTTTTCCTGTGAGTTTCGGCCAGTTTTTAGTCTGTTGGTTGGTTTTTGGTCAATTTTCCTGTGAGTTTCGGTCAGTTTTTAGTCTGTTGGTTGGTTTTTGGTTAATTTTCACGTCCGTTTTGGTCAGTTTTTTAGTTTGTTGGTTGGTTTTTGGTCAATTTCAGGTCAGTTTTGGTCAGTTTTTAGTCTGTTGGTTGTTTTTGGTCAGTTTTGATCAGTTTTTAGTCTGATGGTTGGTTTTTGGTCACTTTTCCTGTGAGTTTCGGCCAGTTTTTAGTCTGTTGGTTGGTTTTTGGTCAATTTTCCTGTGAGTTTCGGTCAGTTTTTAGTCTGTTGGTTGGTTTTTGGTTAATTTTCACGTCCGTTTTGGTCAGTTTTTTAGTTTGTTGGTTGGTTTTTGGTCAATTTCAGGTCAGTTTTGGTCAGTTTTTAGTCTGTTGGTTGTTTTTGGTCAGTTTTGATCAGTTTTGGTCAGTTTTTAGTCTGATGGTTGGTTTTTGGTCACTTTTCATGTCAGTTTTGGTCAGTTTTTAGTCTGTTGGTTGGTTTTTGGTCAATTTCAGGTCAGTTCCAGGTCAGTTTTGATCGGTTTTCATCAGTTTTTAGTCTGTTGGTTGGTTTTTGGTCAATTTTCAGGTCAGTTTCAAGTCAGTTTTGGTCAATTTTTAGCAGGGGCGGATCTAGAAAAATATTTATGGGGTGGCGAGAGGGGGGCAGGAATTTTTGAGGGGTGGCAACATATGGCAGACGTATATATACTGAATTTAATCACAGTTATCAAAGTTTGATGAGAAATAGTATGTACACACTACAAAAGGGCACGGGCTGCCATTTACAAACTGATACAGAAAAACATAATCACATGCAATCAAAGTCTTGCATTTGAGGTTTCATGTGAAACAGTTCATATTAGGAATATAAGTGACCATACAATGTGATCTCACTTAATAGGAGATAGAAGTATGCTAACACGACTGTAGGTGGGGCATTATCACAGGAGAGGCATTAAGGTAAGACACAGGTGATGAGTGGCAGATGTGTGAGAGGGGAAGCAAAGGGCAGCGTTACAGGCAGCATTTGTACAAGAAGAAACTATCCAAAGAAAAACTTAACTTAAATGGGTCACCGCACTCAAACGAGGTACTGGACATCGCTTTTATTGTTTACTCAGAATAGCCATTCTCCCCATTTGTCCCTCAGTAGCTTGAACAATTTTTTGACAGATGAGGTCTTTACTGATAAAGTGACGAGAAATACAGTACAGTATATACAATATTCACAGCAGTTAAGGCAACATGAAAGGGGCATTTCATGCATGTAAATATGAGCTGCTGTATCAACAAATTACACAAAAAGGCTCACAGAGTTACAAAAGGGTATGTTACATCAAAATCTCCACAAACCTGAAAAGGAGTCACATAAAAACACGTACATTTTGCTCCCAGTCTGAAAAAGTACAAAAACATTTTGTGAGTAGGTTCATACAGGCCGTTTCTGGACAGTTTTATACTGTTTTTCAAAAGAAGAGACATTAAACAACAACAACAACAACACTGCTTCATGTTCAGCAGGATTTACACCATTTACACCAGTGTCACATTTTAAACTTTATTTTTCTCACACTTTAGGTTTTATTAAAGGTGATATCAGATTTTCTCAGTTGCCAAAACAAAGATATAAATACAGAAATTTAAAGTGCAGATTCTGTTGAGGTCATCATTTTAACAGCTTTGTAAAGGCTCACCAGTGAGCATAACATGAAGTTGTCATGCCTATAACAGCTGAATGCGGCGATTTCCATGTTGCTCAGCAAAACGCTTCACAAATTTATCTAGATCTAATGCTTTTGTGCATTTTGATTCAATGCTGAGTACAGCCAAACTCGATAGTCTCTTTTCTGTCATAGTAGACCGCAAATAAGTCTTTATGAGCCTGAGAGATGAAAAACTTCGTTCACAGGATGCACTGCTCACAGGTAAAACAACCGCTATTTTACACAACCTGAACAACTCATAAAAAACATCCTGGTATGGGTCCAAAAACTGAGTGAACTCCATTAGAGTGGTAGGACTCTCCTTTTCCCCCTTTTTTCTGTCTAGTACTCTCCTCGTCTGATGTAACTCGTGTTTGAGATCCTCAATATTTGATAATATCATAAGCTTCAGCCAATAACAGAACAGCCTCCTCTCTCAAAAAAGTTGGACTTGACGGATTTAGTGCCTGGACACCCTGCATAATGTTACAGTTTGTGTTAGAAAATCTTCTTCCTATTTCTCCAATCATGTTATCCAGAACTGGATAGTACACAGAGACACAAAAAGTGTGTTTGCTATCTGGAACTACATGCTGTCCCAAGGTGCAGTGGATGACAGTATCCTGAAGCACCTTTGTTGTCTGTCTTGGCCTCTTTGGTTTTCGCTGAGTTGTATCAATGTTACTTCGTTGACATAAATCAAGTGTTTCACTCCACATGTCCTCAAAAGAGGCTTGACTACGGTACTGGACCAGTGTCTCTTTAAGTGCTTCAATAAGTTCAACAGCCTTAGCATAGTCCACTGTTTTAGACTGGAGCATGTCTGATAAACATTTGGAGTCACTCAGGACCCTTCTGAACAGAACAAGAGATCCAGCAAAATTCAGATCAATTTGAGCCAATATCCCTCTTGCTTCAACAGCTCTTTGTGGATGGTTCTCAGATGCGATCTCTTCAAGCACCTGTACTATTGCAGGCAACCTGTCCATAATATTACGACATGCTATGTGCCTACAGGCCCAACGTGTATCACTTAGCTGTTGGAGTTCCCTTGGTGCACCATCAAACATCTCCCGCTGCACTTCCAGCCATTTGTTATGTACATAAGACCCAGACATGAATACAAACAGTCGTTCCAATAATGAGAAGAAGTTTCCTGCATCTGCCACACTTTTTACAGCGTCTACTATAACTAAGTTCAAGCAGTGTGCACTACAGTGAACACAGAAGGCATGTTTGGCTACTTCTTTTATTTTTGCTTGAACACCTGCATGTGCCCCACGCATCACTGCTGCCCCATCGTAGCCCTGGCCTACAAGGTTTTTCTTGTACTCCAGCCCATGCTTCTCAAGGAAGCATATAATCTTGTCACTTAAGGAGGCAGCATTCAGGTGTTCTGCCACTTCAAACTCAAGAAAGCTTTCATGAACCACACCGTTGTAAAAATATCTCAGAACAAAATTACATTTGCTCCTTTTTCTGAACATCTTTAGTTTCATCAACAATAACTGAAAACTGCTTGCTCGTTTTAACTTCCTGGATGATTTCCTCTTTGACCATTACAGCCAAGCACTCGTATTTCATTCTGTGTTGTTTTACTCGTGTATTTTGCATTTTTAGCTTGTTGTTCAAGTCTTTTTTTAATGATGGGGTTATGGTTACCCAGCAAGTCTAACATAGACAGAAAGCACCCTATTTTTCTGAGTGGAGAGACTCCCTGTGACCCCGCTGTGCTATGTTTTCTGTGGCTGTTAGAACTAAAATTTCAGCTAATGTTGTATTGATTTTCAGCCACCTGCTTCTTTTTTTGCTCATCCATTAGTCCAAACATTGAGGTATTTTTATCCATAATTTTCTTGTTCTCTGTCCATGCAAACATTGCATTTACATGGCCTTCAGATCTGGCATGAGAACAGAAACCACTGTCTTTCATTGTAGCCTTTTTCCAGTTACGATAACCCTCGAATGAGGTGAAAACAGTCCTCGGAGCAACAGGGAGGGAAAAACGGCTACAAGCAAAACAGTAAGCTGCATCTTTCGATTGCAAGTATTCTAACCAGGGATGAGACTGCGCTGCGGAAGCTTCTCCTGGCTCCTCCCTGGAGGGTCTTAGGGAAACTCTCGCACATTGGCTGCATTGGCACCTCACACCTGGACTTGGATACGTCTAGAAGATGGAAGGGAGGAAAGATTCAAACTGCATTACATCTGAACTAATTATACAATATAACAACTAGTAAAAACATAATCAATTTGGAACTGTCATTGGTTAGATATAACCATCAGACTGTATTAACACACACTAACATTTTAGCCTGGGAGAGTATTTTTAGGTTCATTTGTTTAATTTTGGAATTTAATCTGAGCAATAGATCTGAAATACATCGTACACAAAATATTAAAACTCTGTCCCCATCTCATCACACTATCACACTGACAAGTTTTCCCAATTATTCATATTTAAGCAAACACGGATATTTATATTTATTTGAAGAAGTCTAAGTAATGTCTCTTAAATACACCTTATAGCAAAATGTCCGTCTTTGTCATTTGTTGTTCTTATTCATAGTATACTATGCAGCAACAATTTCCATACCATGTGGACCAGCTCGACTGGAGATGGTTGGTGATGGCTCAGGCGCTCTCCTTTCCCTTTCACTGTCTGTGCCCTGCACGTTATCTTGTCTCTCCCTTTCTCCCTCCTCATCTTGGTGATGTTCTCCCTCCTCCATATCTTCACCACTGTGGTGTTCTCCCACCTCCTCCTGTCCCTGGTCGCCTTGGCCATTAATATTCTATCTCTGTCATGTTTCTGTTGCCCTTCTCTCTCTCCTTCCACCTCGTCTTTGTCTTCTCTCTCTCCTTCCACCTCTTTTCTCTCTCCTTCCACCTTGTCTTTGTCTTCTCTCTCTCCTTCCACCTCTTTTCTCTCTCCTTCCACCTCGTCTTTGTCTTCTCTCTCTCCTTCCACCTCTTTTCTCTCTCCTTCCACCTCGTCTTTGTTTTCTCTCTCTCCTTCCACCTCTTTTCTCTCTCCTTCCACCTCGTCTTTGTCTTCTCTCTCTCCTTCCACCTCATCTTCTCCGTCTACCTTGCTCAGTTGTTCATTTTCTATTTCTCTCGCCTTTCTCTTTGGTGAGAAAAAATTACGTATGCTACCTTTCCTCTTCATTTCTGTAAGATTCAAAGTAACTTTACAATGTTTTCCTTGACAGACGTTGAATCAATATTAGCTTTTTTAGCCTACTTTACACAGAACTAACGTCAGACCTAGCTAACATTTCATGTATAGTTAGCGAAATAACTCAGGTTCTTCAACCTGATTTTTATCATCTCAAAATCAGCATCGCAACTATGCTAGCACTGTGCTTTCAATATAATTTCATTTCTTGATAGATAGTTAATCAGTTTTTATCTCTTTCCTCCCGTGTCTCCTTTCCTCGCACCTCCTATCTCCCTCGCTTCGCGCCACTCAGTTCTCAGTCTCTTGTCGCTCTGGCGTCATCTCGTGCTGCATTCACTGCAGTCGGACATTGGAGATTCACGCTCGTAAATGTCAAATTGGCCATAATTTTTCTTTTAATTCGTTGCTGCCAACTGGGGTGGCAGCAGGGGTGGCAAGGCTTTCTTTTAGGGTGGCATTTGCCACCCTATGCCACCCTGGTAGATCCGCCCATGAGGGGTAGTAAGGTATTATGAGCTCTTTTAGATATGATGGTGCCTGACCATGAAGAGCCTTGTATGTAAGGAGAAGAATTTTAAATTCTATTCTAGATTTAACAGGTAGCCAATGCAAGAAAGCCAAAATGGGAGAGATGTGATCTCTGATCTTGGTTCCTGTCAGAACACGTGCAGCAGCATTCTGAATTGGCTGCAAAGTCCTAAGAGACCTAAGAGAGCAGCCTGATAACAAAGAGTTACAATAGTCCAGCCTAGAAGTAACAAATGCGTGGACTAGTTTTTCTGCATCTGCTTGAGATACAATGCGTCTGATTTTGGCGATGTTACGTAAATGGAAGAATGCAGTCCTCGAAATTTGTTTTATGTGGACATTAAAGGACAAATCCTGATCAAAAACAACTCCGAGATTCTCTACGGTGGAGCTGCAGGCCAGGGTGATTCCATCTAAAGTAACTAAGTCTCTAGAGAGAGAGTTTCTGAGGTGTTTGGGTCCAATTACAAGAACTTCAGTTTTGTCTGAATTTAACATCAGAAAATTGTAGGTCATCCAACTTTTTATATCCTTAAGGCATGCTTGGAATTTAGTTAATTGATTGGTTGACAGGCTTCATCGATAAATATAACTGGGTGACAGACAGACAGACAGACAAACAGACAGACAGACAGACAAAGACACAGACAGACAGACAGACACACAGACAGAGAAACAGACAGATAGACAGACAGATAGACAAACAGACAGAGACACAGATAGACACCCAGACAGAGACACAGACAGACACCCAGGCACACAGAGACACAGACAGACACCCAGAAAAAGACACAGAAAGATAGACAGAGACACAGACAGACAGACACCCACCCAGACAGACAGACAGACACACAGACAGACACCCAAACAAACAGACAGAGACACAGACACACAGACAGACAGACACCCAGAAAAAGACACAGACAGACAGACAGACAGAGACACAGACATACTGACACCAAGACAGACAGAGACATGGACAGACAGACACCCAGACAGACAGAGACACGGAAAGACCCCCAGGCAGACAGAGACACAGACAGACAAACGGACAGAGAAACAGACAGACACCCACCCAGACAGACATAGACACAGACAGACAGACAGACAGGCAGAGATACAGACAGACAGACAGAGACACAGACAGACACCCAGACAGACAGACAGACACAGACACACAGACAGACACAGATAGACACCCAGACAGAGACGCAGACAGACACCCAGGCACACAGAGACACAGACAGACACCCGGAAAAAGACACCGACAGACAGACTGACACCCAGACAGACAGAGACACAGAAACACTCCCAGAAAAAGACACAGACAGACAGAGAGACACCCAGGCAGACAGACAGAGAAACAGACAGATAGACAGACAGACAGACAGACAGACACCCAAACAGACAGAGACACAGACAGAGACAAAGACAGACACCGGGGCAGACAGAGACACAGAAAGACACCCAGAAAAAGAGACAAACAGACACCCAGACAGACAGACAGATAGATACACAGATAGACAGACAGAGAAACAGACAGACAGACAGACAGACAACCAGAGAGATAGACAGAGACACAGACAGACAGACAGATAGATAGACAGACAGAGAGACACCCAGACGGAGAGAGAGACACCCAGACAGACAGAGACACGGACAGAGTGACGCCCAGGCAGACAGACAGACAGACAGACATAGACACAGACATAGACACAGACAGACAGACACCCAGATATACAGACATACAGAGACACAGACAGACAGACAGACAGAGACACAGACAGACAGATAGACAGAGACACGGAAAGACACCCAGAAAAACACAGACAGATAGACAGACAGACAGACAGACAGAGACACAGACACCCAGAAAAAGACACCAGACAGACAGACAGACACCCAGACACCAGTGTTGTAGTAGTCGAGATCGGTCCTGAAGGTCTTGGTCTCGTCTCGGAATCGACTGCATTTTTACTCTGTCTTGTCTCGGTCTCGGACAAAGCGAACTGGGGATTTTATTTCAAGACCGGTCAAGACCACAACTGTGGGGATATCAGTAAATTGCCTGTGCATTTTTGGATTAACTTGTTAATATCATTAATGTGATTTTCCGTAAATCGTATTGCTTCGATTACAACCAATAACTTGACTCATTTATCATTTGAAATTTTTGTCACCGTTAACGGCTGTCACCCCTCCCGCCCCCTTTCACACTCCCCCACAAAATTGCATGTGAGTGACAGGAGAAGAGGCCGTGAGAAGATGTCAGCCAACTTGTCTGGAATAAAATTTGGTTACCTGAACCACAAAGAGTTTTTGTGCACAACTACGTCCAAAAGAAAACACAGCGCAACTTGTAAATTCTGTAAAGCAACGGAGACAGCTGGGACCACGTCCAACTTTTACCGGCACTTAGAGAGGAAGCATAAAGAAAGGTAAGCTAAGTGTAAATAAGATTTAGTCAATACTAGCTAAACACGTTTGTGTATACTGTATGCTTCAGGACACCGGTTTCATTTGCTTGCCGGTTATTTACCCCCTAGCTAGGCGCACAAGCATATTAGCACATTACCTCACTGCATTAACTTTGTGTGAGAGTGAGGAGTCAGGCCATGTGTCTTATTCCTACGTTACGTTTTTTGTTGTGATAAAAAATGACAAGACAGGTGACGTAAAGCTATGTAGCTAATGTGTATATAGTTATGTTACGTCAACTCTGACGTAAACGATGCACGCCACGCTCCCTCTCCTGGGTGAGAGATAGGGATGTGCGATACCACTATTTTTCCTTTCGATCCAATACCAGGTGATACCAAGGCTAGTATCCCGATACCAATACCGATTCTGATACTTTTAGATGTCTTACTTGTGTATATGAAAATGATGACTTTTACAATGAAAACTTGTGAATGTTATTATGAAAAATGTATTTTATACCTCTGTATAAGAATTAAACAAGCTGCCAAATATCAGACGTTTTTTCTCTTTAATCAGAGCAATTAAAGACAAGAAAGAATCTGTGCAAATCAGCGCCTACATATTGAGCTGGGAGGAAACATTTTTATCTAACTAAATAAATAAAATGAAATAAATAAAATATTATGTTTTAATGCAAAATTGACAAACATTCTGGTATTTTATGTACGTCTATATGCCTGTGATGGTGGGCACTGTGATGTATTTTCACTATACCTGGATATTGCCTGCCTCTCTGTAGGGCTTCCAAGACAGAGGTCTGCCTCATTCGGCCGCAGGTGTGGGGGCTTTTCCCTGCACTCCCTCTCTCTCCCTCTCTCTCCCTCTCCTCTAATCTCCTCAGCTGCAAGTCGTCGTGCTCTTTGTTATGGTTGACCTTTAGGTGTTTTGTGAGATTTGTGGTATTACCGCAATACCTGAGACACTTTGGGCACAAATCATAGGTAGCTTCATTCGAGCTTACTGCTGTGAAATGTGTCCAGACGATGCTCCTCTTTCTCTCTGCCATCCTGTGCTTCTTTCCTTCTCCGCTGTCTCTGACTGACTGATGGCGTGTGTGCATGCGACGCGCATATCTGTGCGCGAACTGCCAAGTCAGACAGGAAGCGGAAGCCAGAAGGAAAAGTAGTTCCATATCCGACACAAATATTGACCACGGGTTTCACTTTTTACTTATAGAAAATTGATTAGAGTCTGCGTCATAAAAAGTATTAATATTTCTTGTAAAAGTGGACTTGGAATTTTGATGTAAAGATCGATTCTAAAAAACACACCCCCAGATCGGAAGTATCGATATTCGCGGATCGATACGCACATCCCTAGTGAGAGAGCTAGAGTCAGCAGTCTCCAGAGTGGAGCCGGAGTAACATTCAAGCTGCGTCTCAATTCAGGGGCTGCATGCTTCGGAGGACGCGGCCGCGACTCCTTCTGAGAGACCATTTCCTGGTTGCGTCACCAGCTGCGTCACCTGCCGTCAGTTGTTACTTTGTAACGTAGCCGTTGACTGTCAGTTAGTCGTCAGTTGAGAAAACAAAGAAAAAACAGACAGAAGAAAGTATAAGAAAGAAGAATGAAGTATAACATATAATAGTGATAATCCTAAACGTAGCTCTTTATTCAATCCAATCGTTTAACTAGACTTTGCAGTTTTACAGTCTGGAAATAAAGCAGGGATAATAAAAGTAATAAAATATAAGTAATTAGTAAAAGTAAAAGTAGTAACAAGTAAAAGTAATTAAATATAAAAACCCAATACTTACTTTTATTATTATTATTATTATTATTAAATGTATTATTCATTATTAGGTATTATTCATCGCCGCTTGGTGTCGCCATTGTATTTTCCCGGCACTGAACAGCGGCGCGCAAAGGATCTTGGGATATGGGAGGCCGCGAAGGATACTCCGGTGCATCCTCCAAGAGAAGGACGCATTTGAAGGACGCATTCGCAGCCTTCGCGCGGCGTTGTGACGTAATCGGCCTTCAAACGCGTGCTTCAAGGATGCAGCCCCTGAATTGAGACACAGCTTCAGTGTTTCCCCTATATTCATGCGCCGCTACTGAAATTTCACAAGATCATTAATATCAATGCGCCACTAATGATTTTTACTCGCACTGTGTGAGCGCAACAACACACGACGTTATTTTGGACATGTTTTGAGTCATTAACTAGCGCAGCAAATCATGTCGGACCCTTTTCTCATTCTTCAAAGGACATCTACGTAAGTTAACGTTCAAGTTTATACACGTTAGAGTAGTGAGTAGCGTAGGTAGAGTAACGTTAGCATAACGTAGAGTAGCGTAGCTCCTTATGGCAGTGTGCAACAAGTGAGTGAGCAGAGAAAGTGACAGTGAAGTGGTAAAAGTGAACGGAGCAGCAACAGCAGAGAGAGAGATTAGCAGAAAATGTAGTTTGTCAGTTAATAAATGCTACAGCCTCTCAAGCTAACGTTAACACTACATTTTTTAGCTGCTAAGTAGCGCTAGCTACATTAATTAGCTGCTTGTCATTACTACCTGTGTGAGTCCAGAGGAGGAGAGAGAGGAGTGCAGAGAGGAGTGAGGAGAGATGCAAAGAGAGGAGCAGGACCTAGAGAGCTTTCCACACTGAATATAGTTAGGGACCGAGCCAGTGACAACTGGAAGGTCCCTATTGAAATTGGTGTGTTTATTATTATTATTATTATTACGCTTAGCCCCTATTACGCATGTTTTGACTGCCTTAACGTAAACTTTGCGTGAATTTTATTTGGCATATGTGTCGGGCCTGCTGCGATATCGGATCTCCCTATATAGGCCACGCCCACTTCCGCCTAGATTTTTTTTTCCGCTCGAGCTCGAAATGTCGACGAAATTTTGCACATAAGACCTGGAGACCGTCCTGGCAAATAAAAGTAATTTAAAGTATTTTGACATTTCAAAAAATAAGCACGTTATAAAATTAGCACTTCCTGTTGATTTTTCGTCAAAAAAGGAAGTGGGGTCTTTCTTCACAATGGTATGGCCGATTGACATCAACCTTGGATCAATAGTTTATCATGTCTTCATTAGGCATCGTGCACAATCTTGCACAATTTGAGGCCACCGCCACAAGGTGGCGCTCTTTCAAAGTTAACCATTTATATCTCCGCATCGGCACATGTGATTAAAATGTAAATTGGTACGATGATTGCCCATGGCGCCCTGAGGCTCCCCCTAAAAAGGGAAAAATATCACGCCGCTAGGTGGCGCTCTGGTGGCCGGGTAAATCATTCTGCGGAGACCGTAATAGTTATGAATATGAAATTCACAGGACACGTGTAGACTGGTGCCTCTACCTCACATACCAAAAATCGTGTTTGTCGTGGTTGTAGCGCCCCCTACAGGATTTTTAAAAAGCAGCCCCGGCGCCACGTTTCGCCAATATGTATGAAACTTGGTAGGCCCATTGAACGTGCCAAAACGTACAAAAAAGCCTCTTGGACCCATGTCCCAAATCCCACAGGAAGTCGGCTATTTTCATTTTTAATTTTCACTCTCGGCGGTCATTTTGACTTTTTGGGCTTCTATTTTAACTAATTCCTCCTAGGGAATTTCTCGGATCTGCTTCAAAATTAGTCAGTACCAGGCCTGGAATTTCGTCATTTTAGGGGCAAGGCCACTTGGCCTTTTGTCTTGTCAATTTTTTGAGGGCACAAAGGCCAAAAGCCAGGGCACCAAGGCCATAAAATAAAACAATGATTTTTAAGTCCACGTCCATAATGAATTTAATGTAAGGACTAATGACGCTTCTGTGGAAGATTGGAGTCTCAGTCGAAACTGTCAAGCAGGTAAAGAAACTTCTCCTATACTTTTTTATGTCTGAAGATAAGAAACTATTGAATATATCTAAAAAGAATACAAAATGAACCGTATCAATCTGATTGTTGCTTGTGATTTGTCTGTCTTGTTTTTACATGTGATTATGTTTTTTATAGTTGTCTATTTTTTAACCAGTCTGCAAGCCAAGTTTCCCTTAGGGGACAATAAAAGCAACTGAACTTAACTGAAGTACACAGGAAATTATGAAGTACATCACTCACTTCAAAAACTGTAAAACTTATTAAACCAATCTCCACCCACAATTTTTGCTCAATTGACACCAAATGTGCAAGAGCATCTTCAGGCAAGAGCATCTTCAGACTGTCCTCAAAAAACTACTACACAGATTTTTTTATTGATCAAAATTGAGCCTACAGTGCATCAAAATGTTTGATTGTAAACGGTACTGTAAACATATACTAGCATATAGGCTACTGATTAACCCATAAGAGCCCAGACCGATTTCTCAATCAAGGAAAATTATGAGATAAAATAAACTAAATAAACAACAATGAAAATATTCAACTTTTTATTTTCAAAAATAGCACTCTCATGTCATTTGCAAAACACTGAAACGCCATGACACCTGGCTGTGAAACATTGAAACGCCATGACTGTGAAACATTGAAACGCCATGACACCTGTGTCACGCTGGGTCCTTAATCAGAGTCACTAGACTCGTTTGAAGATGAGGATGGGGAGTCAGGGAGATTTGCAGTGCATGTTTTGGGGTTCCTTGGACCATATGGATGAATGTTTGGCCTCTTTTTGTTGATGCCAGCTGCCCACCATCTTGCCACAGATTCTTGGCTTTGATAATCTGCAGGAGCACAACCCTGTGATTTGATGAGGAGGAGGTCTTCAATGGTGGATGTATGCAGGCTTAAGCGCCAGTCTCCCTGCATTCTCTTAATGACTGAGAACTGCCGCTCTACTTGAAAGGTAGAGACAGGGAACACCAAGATTATTTTTATGAGGTGTAGCAGGTTGGGGTACATGCTTCTCTTCTCCATCAGAAACCTTGACCATAGCGGGAGGAAAGTTTGGTCCTTATAGTGGCGCACTATGTCAGCTTTTGCTCTAAACCACTCCCTGTCTATCTCAGCCACATTGCAGCCATTTTTGGTCAGAAGAGGCTCAAAGTGCTTGCACAGATGATGTATCTCTTCGTCACCAAACTCCTCTAAGAGCTTTTCTTCTGTTGGGAAATTCACAGGATCAAACATCTCTGCAGCCAGGAGCACAGGATCAGTGGAGAAAGTAGAGAATCTCTTGCCAGTGCATGCAATGATGTTGTCCACTGTGTCTTTCCTATGGTTACAGAAGGCTTCTGCAGTAACGTTGGAGTTTCTGATATTTACTCCATTGTATTGAAATCCCTCAGTGGTGGTGGTGAAGGATTCAAGGACGGGGCGGAGATAGGGACCTGGCTTCTGAGTTTGCTTACGCAGCACAGCCTAGGCAGCCAGGATCCTGGTACGCACACATGACAGAGGCAGTTGATCTCCTTGGAAATTAAGCGACAGTTCAGCCAGGACAGATAAAAGATCCTGATACAGTGCCATATTAAGTACAAACTTTGGCGAGGTTAACTGCCGTAACAGTGCCCTTATCTTCTGCTTGTCTGGCGTAGCCTCGTCCTGTCTTTCCTGGAGGTGGGTGACAATGCTCCTGTAGTTTGTGGTGGCAAGACAGGAAACAGCCCTCCTCCTGTGGTCTATCCACCTGGTCCCCTGGGAGCGAGCTGGTTTAACTACATGCTCCTCAAGTTCCTCTCCGATGGCCTTCAGCTCCCTCCATTTTTGGGGGGGAACGATGGTAGAGAGAGTAGAGTCTCATCAGGAGGTCATCGATCTTGGTCAAAGAAAAACAGAAAATGAGGCATTTATGAGACATTTTATTACACATTCTATTAGTACCTAGTAGTACCTAGTAGTATTTTAGTACTAGTACTAGTCCTACCTAGTACTAGTCCTACCTGTTCAAAGTATGTGCTCTTGAAGGCATCCTTCAGGCACAGTTCCAGTCTGTGGGCGACACAATGCACTTTGAGCATCCATGGCACACACTCTTGTAGTTTGAGTGAGGATACCATTTGTCCTACCAAAGTTGACGGCTGCTCCATCAGCTGCTGTTGCAGTCAAGCAGCCACTCAGATCGAGGTCATTTTCTGCACACTTATGCATTATGGCCTCGAAAACCCCATCAGCATCACAAGTTGTTGGCTCTGCAATACTTTAAAAAATATGGAACACAAAGAAAGAAGTGACTTTCGATTAACTGGAAGCTTGATTACAATCACCCCAACCTATGTTGCATCATTACATCCTTTCTCCCAACTTTCCTGCCCTTTTCTACTGAATGTCACTATTGCTATAAAAAAAACATGAAATTACTTGTGGGGAAAAAAACATTCAACAGAGACTATTTGTCTATATTATCCTTACCCAAGTAGTCTGATTCTGGGGGAGCCATGTTCAATAAGCTTTATGCTTATGACTTCTTTATCTGATGTACCTTTGTCTGTGCTTCCATCGAAAAATAAGGAGCAGTAGAAAGGCTCACATTTTTTAAGAGCTTGAAGTTGGTCTCTGATGTTTCCAGCAATATTCTCAATAAATAGGACTTTGAGTTGTGGTAGGTGACCCCCAGCTCCACCCCATGCTTGCGCTCCACAGAGACTAAAGTCTTGTACAGACTAAAAGGCTGCTCAGTGTATGCCACAGTGTATGCAATATCAAATAATTTGCACATCTTTGTTTCAGTTTTGTTATTAAGTTTCTGGAGCTGTGTAACTGTGTTCGAATTAGTTGAAGCCTGGTTTGCTTGCTGACATGCTGTGATGTGAGCTTTTGAGTTAATATGTGTTTTGGCTGTGCATTTTTTAACATTTGTGCTGCCAGTTATGTATGTATCTGTATTATGTATGTATATGTGTTGTGCAGTGCGGTTTTTATAGTGCTCCCTGCAGATGCAGCACCACACCTTAGTAACATAGCCTTTCTTGTCCTTCTCAAAGTGCAGCCAGTCATACCCCCCAGGACTCTACAGTGGTGGCAGTGTTTTTTCTTTTCCTGGCTCCATCTACCTCTTGCTCATCCCCTTGTCCCGGTCCTTCCATGTCTCCTCCCTGTTCTCTCCTTCTCTCTCCCATGTTTCTGTATCCTGTCTCGTCTTCTCCTGCTGTCTTTTCTCCTCCTCTCTCATCCCTGTTTCTTGGTCCTTCATTGTCTCCTGCTGTCTTTTCTCCTCCTCTCTCATCCCTGTTTCTTGGTCCTTCATTGTCTCCTGCTGTCTTTTCTCCTCCTCTCTCATCCCTGTCCTTCATTGTCTCCTCCTGCCTTCTCCCCTCCTCTCTCATCTCTCTCTCCTCCTCTACCATCTCTGTGTCTTGGTACTTCAAAATCTCCTCCTGTTTTTTCTCCTTCTCTCTCATTATCTGGTCCTTCATTGTCTCCTCCTCCCTCATCTTTGTGCACTGGACTTTGTCTCTCTGCTCCTGTCTGTTCATGTTCAACTCTCTATCGTTTGTTTTCTGGCTCTCCTGTGTCACCTAACTGGTCTGCCTTACTCCGACTGAAAGATATTGACACATAATGAACTGGGTAAAAATGGCTAACAGCAAATTACACTCAAAAAATATCAGGCCTAATATTCACATGTATGTATTTCAATTGAATATGAAATTTCCATCCATTTGGATTACAAAGTTTTAACATAAACTATTAAACTTAATGCGATGCATATTTGTAAAAATGTGAAAAAAGTAATAATATGATTTATTTAATTGTACTAATAAACCCAAAGTGTTTTTAATATAGAACAACCAGGTTTATGTATTTATAAGCAAATAATCTTAAATATTAGGCCTAAATATTTTTGTACATGATAAACTGATTCACTGAACAATATCTGGCTTTCAATTGTTTTTGATGTGTTGTTAGATAGCCAACAATCAAACAAACTACAGTGTATCGTTGCCTCTTCAAACATAATTGACCACTCACCTCCTAAAAAAAGTGTCGATTGTTTTGCAGTTTGTAGCTGCATCTTCAAAGCTTTTTTTAAGGCACCTCTCCCTCCGTTGCTTGCTTGGCATAATTATTGCTGGGGGTAAATAAATAAAAATAAATGTTAATGTTGTAATGTAGCCAGCCACCAGTGTTGGCCTACCTGTCTTAATTTTTATTTAACCAGAAAAAACCCATTGAGATAAAATCTCTTTGGCGATGGTGATCTGGCCAAGACGGCAGCAGTTACACGTTGGTTAAACAGCAAACATAGATTAAAAAAGCGACTATGAACAGCCAGCACACATCAACCAACTGTAAATTACCAAAGTAGCAACACCAAGATCATAAATACATAAAAATTACACATTACGGCAGGAACAAGCAAACAAAAACTTGACAGCAAGCTAGCAAGCGTTTGTTGACGTTAATATTACAGGCTATGGTCGGCACGTTAAAACTGGGTCAACGGTTGTAGTGATATAACGTTACTGTACAAGCAATTTAACTTAACGTTAACTAACTTATATGTTGAAATTCCTATTTTATTCGTTCACTAATTTAACACTGTCTTACCTTAGTCCCGGTGACTTTTTCCCTCTCTTCAGTCTCAGACCCAACGTCACAGCCTCGCGCACGCAGACACAAGAGGGTGGGGGGGTGCGTTTGATGAAGTCTCCTTGGCCGGTGATAGATTGGTGTCGAACTGTCATTATAGCCCGTCCGAGCGGTTCATGCCAGGCTCAAATCAAACCCACCACTGATGATGAATGTCATCAAAAGACGCTTTTTTTTCCTCAAAAGACGCAGGTGTAAAGCTGTGTTAACAGGAAAGAGGCAGACGAGAAAACCGCAAATCGAACTGGGCCAGTGCGGGTGGGGCATCAAGGCCACCGTAGCCTTAGGGCAGATATTTTTTTCAAGGGTACAAGGCCATGGCCCTCGTGGCCCTCGTGGCCCTCGTGAAATTCATGCCCTGGTCAGTACAGTCAAAAAATGGTGCTGAATGAAAACCGTGCTATTTGCGACTGTACGTTGAAGGGCGTATCCATGGCGTGTAATCAAAGTTGGCCATTTTGAACGAATGTCGAACTGTGATGTCATTTATGGCATTTCAGGGTTCTATTTTAATTAACTTCTCCTACAGGTTTTATCGGATCTGCTTCAAATTTGGTCAGTACAGTCAAAACATGGTGCTGAATGAACACCGTGCTTTTTGTGACTGTACATTGAAGGGTGTGTCCGTGGCCTCCCGTCAAAGTTGGCCATTTTGACTTCTGTCGTCATTTTTACTAACTCTTACAGATTTTATCATATTGCCTTCATATTCAATCACTGCAATCTAGTCACATTGGTGATTATAAGTTGATCAAATATTTACTATGCTTCAGCTCTACATTATCACACGTTTTTATTATCTGGTCAAAGTATTTAATAACGTCTCACTTTTGGTTTTGGGTATGGGTGCACATTTTTTGTATGTCTATATATGTTAGTTTTGTGCATCTGTGGATAGTGTTATCTGTGACACTTTTTTGAAGCTTTCTTTGGTGAGCTATAGTAGTGTCATTATAACACACTCATGTGCAAGAGGTATATCAGATGGATTGTATTTTAACAGGAGGTTTAGCTGAATGGTCAGCTAGAGGTGTAGGAGCATGGTCATTTGCAGGTGTAGCATTTAGTGGATCTGCAGTAGGAGTAGAGCTGTAAGAGGATCATGCTGAGTTTAACCAGGAGGATCATCATGACCAATAAGTGTATTTCAGGAAGACCAGAGCCACCACAGGAATGTTGTTTGATATTATTTATGTAAATAACAAGTTGTTCATAGCTTTTTTAAACAACAAATAGCACAACTTGTAATCAGCAACAGCACACCCAAACACCTTGACAGACAGACACCCGAACAGACAGACAGACACCCAAACAGACAGACAGACACCCAGACAGGCAGACACAGACAGACAGACAGACACCCAGACAGAGAAAGAAACAGACAGACAGACAGACACCTAGACAGACAGAGACACCTACAGAAACCCAGAAAAAGACAGACAGACAGAGACACAGAGAGAGACACAGAAAAAAAACATAGACAGACAGACAGACACCGACACCCAGAAAATGACACAGATAGATAGGCAGAGACACAGACAGACAGACGCCCAAACAGACAGACAGAGACACAGACATTGAAACAGACACCCAGGCAGACAGAGACACAGACAGACAGACAGACAGACAGACAGACAGACACACTGACAGAGACACTGACAGAGACACTGACAGACACCCAGAAAAAGACACAGACAGACAGACAGACAGCGTCAGGGACAGACTGACACCCAGACAGACAGACAGACGGACAGAGTCACGGACAGACTGACACCCAGACAGACAGACAGACGGACAGAGTCACGGACAGACTGACACCCAGACAGACAGACGGACACCCAAACAGATAGACACTCAGACTGACAGACAGACAGACAGGCAGACAGAGACACAAACAGACGGACAGACAGACACCCAGACAGAGAGACAGACAAACAGCCAGACACCCAGACAGAGACACAGACAGACACCCAGACAGACAGAGTTACAGACAGACACCCAAATAGACAGAGACACGGAAAAACACCCAGAAAAAGACACAGACAGACACCCAGACAGACAGAGACACAGAGAGACACCCAGGCAGACAGACACACAGACAGACAGAAACCCAGACAGACAGATGCACACTCAGACACCTAGACACTCAGACTGACAGACAGACATTCAGACAGACAGACAGAGACACAGACAGGTACCCAGACGGAGAAGCAGACAGAGACACAGACAGACAGAGAGACACCGAAACGGACAGAGACACGGACAGACAGAGACACAGACAGACGCCCAAGCAGGCAGAGACACAGACAGACACCCAGACAGAGAAACAAACAGACACCGAGGTAGACACAGAAAGACAGACAGACAGACACCCAGACAGACAGAGACACAGACAGACACCCAGAAAAAGACACAGACAGACAGTCAGACAGAGAAACAAACACCCAGGCAGACAGACACACAGACAGACAGACGCACACTCAGACACCTAGACACTCAGACTGACAGACAGACAGACAGACAGACAGACAGAGACACAGACAGAGACACAGACAGATACCCACCCAGAGAGACAAAGTCACAGACAGACAGACACCCAGACAGACAGACAGAGAGAGACGGACAGACAGACTTCCAGGGAAACAGAGACACGGACAGACACCCAGAAAAAGACAGAGACAGACAGAGACAGACAGAGACACGAACAGACTCACACCAAGACAGACAGAGACACAGACAGATAGACAGAGACAGACCGAGACAGATAGACAGACACCCACCCAGACAGACAAACACCCATACAGACAGAGACACAGACAGACAACCATACAAAGACACAGACAGATGTCCAGGCAGACAGAGACACAGAAAGACACCCATAAAAAAGAGACAGAGAGACACCCAGACAGAGAGAGACCCAGGCAGATAGACAGACACCCACCCAGATAGACAAAGTCACAGAAAGACATACACCCAGACAGACAGAGTCACAGACAGACAGACACCCAGACAGACAGAGTCACAGACAGACAGACACCCAGACAGACAGAGTCACAGACAGACAGACACCCAGACAGACAGAGTCACAGACAGACAGACACCCAGACAGACAGACAGAGAGACACCCAAACGGACAGAGACACGGACAGACAGAGACACAGACAGACACCCAGGCAGGCAGAGACACAGACAGACAGGCAGACAGACAGACAGGCAGGCAGAGACACAGACAGACAGTGTCACAGACAGACAGACACCCAGACAGACAGAGACACAGACATACACCCAGACAGACAGAATCACAGACAGACAGACACCCAGACAGACAGACAGAGAAACACCCAAACGGACA
This sequence comes from Argyrosomus regius, assembly GCA_946959425.1. Lineage (NCBI taxonomy): Eukaryota > Metazoa > Chordata > Actinopteri > Sciaenidae > Argyrosomus > Argyrosomus regius. The sequence goes on along the minus strand of CAMPSB010000314.1, from coordinate 10,638 downwards.
GAGACATGGAAAGACAGAGACACAGACAGACACCCAGGCAGACAGAGACACAGACAGACACCCAGGCAGACAGATCGACAGACAGACAGACACAGACAGAGAAACAAACAGACACCGAGGTAGACACAGAAAGACAGACAGACAGACACCCAGACAGACAGAGACACAGACAGACACCCAGAAAAAGACACAGACAGACAGTCAGACAGAGAAACAAACACCCAGGCAGACAGACACACAGACAGACAGACAGACGCACACTCAGACACCTAGACACTCAGACTGACAGACAGACAGACATTCAGACAGACAGACAGAGACACAGACAGAGACACAGACAGATACCCACCCAGAGAGACAAAGTCACAGACAGACAGACACCCAGACAGACAGACAGAGAGAGACGGACAGACAGACTTCCAGGGAAACAGAGACACGGACAGACACCCAGAAAAAGACAGAGACAGACAGAGACACGAACAGACTCACACCAAGACAGACAGAGACACAGACAGATAGACAGAGACAGACCGAGACAGATAGACAGACACCCACCCAGACAGACAGACACCCAAACAGACAGAGACATAGACAGACAGACAGACAGACACCCAGGCATACAGAGACAGAGACATAGAGACAGACACCCAGACAGACAGAGACATAGACATACACCCAGACAGACAGACAGAGAAACACCCAAACGGACAGAGACATGGAAAGACAGAGACACAGACAGACACCCAGGCAGACAGATCGATAGACAGACAGACACAGACAGACACCCAGACGGAGAAGCAGACAGAGACACAGACAGACACTCAGACAGAGAAACAAACAGACACCGAGGTAGACGCAGACACAGAAAGACAGACACCCAGAAAAAGACGCAGACAGACAGTCAGACAGAGAAACAAACACCCAGGCAGACAGACAGAAACCCAGACAGACAGACGCACACTCAGACTGACAGACAGACAGACATTCAGACAGACAGACAGAGACACAGACGGAGAAGCAGACAGAGACACAGACAGACACCCAGACAGACAGACAGAGAGACACCCAAACGGACAGAGACACAGACAGACACCCAGGCAGGCAGAGACACAGACAGACACCCAGACAGACACCCAGGCAGGCAGAGACACAGACAGAGAGACACCCAAACGGACAGAGACACGGACAGACAGAGACACAGACAGACACCCAGGCAGGCAGAGACACAGACAGACACCCAGACAGACACCCAGGCAGGCAGAGACACAGACATAGAGACAGACAGACAGACAGACAGACAGACAGACAGACAGGCAGACAGAGAAACACCCAAACGGACAGAGACATGCAAAGACAGAGACACAGACAGACACCCAGGCATACAGAGACACAGACATAGAGACAGACAGACAGACAGACAGACAGACACAGACACAGAAACACACCCAGAAAAAGAGACAGACAGACACCCAGACAGGGAGAGACCCAAGCAGATGGACAGACACCCATTCAGACAGACAAAGTCACAGACAGAAAGACAGTCACAGACAGACAGACACCCAGACAGAGAGACACCCAAATGGACAGACAGACAGAGAGACACCCAAACGGACAGAGACATGGACAGACAGAGACACAGACAGACACCCAGGCAGGCAGAGACACAGACAGACAGACAGACAGACACCCAGGCATACAGACAAAGTCACAGAGAGACAGAAACCCAGACTGACAGAGACATAGACAGACAGACAGACACCTGGACAGACAGACACCGAGACAGAGACACAGACAGACACCCAGACAGACAGTGTCACAGACAGACAGACACCCAGACAGACAGAGAGACACCCAATCGGACAGACAGACACCCAGACAGACACCCAGACAGACAGTGTCACAGACAGACAGACACCCAAACAGACAGAGAGACACCCAAACGGACAGACAGACACCCAGACAGACAGAGAGACACCCAAACGGACAGACAGACACCCAGACAGACAGAGACACAGACATACACCCAGACAGACAGAGTCACAGACAGACAGACACCCAGAGAGACACCCAAACGGACAGAGACATGGACAGACAGAGACACAGACAGATCGACAGACAGTCAGACAGACAGACAGACACAGACAGACACACAGGCAAACAGAGACAAAGACAGATAGACAGACACCCACCCAGACAGACACCCAAACAGACACCCAGACAGACATAGACACAGACAGACAACCAGACAGAGACACAGACAGACATCCAGGCAGACAGAGACACAGACAGACACCCAGACAGAGAGAGACCCAAGCAGATGGACAGACACCCACCCAGACAGACAAAGTCACAGACAGAAAGACAGTCACAGACAGACAGACACCCAGACAGACAGACAGACAGAGAGACACCCAAATGGACAGACAGACAGACAGACAGGCAGACAGGCAGACAGACAGGCAGACAGAGACACAGACAGAAAGACACCCAGAAAAAGAGACAGAGAGACACCCAGGCAGATAGACAGACACCCACCCAGACAGACAATGTCACACACAGACAGGCACCCAGACAAACAGACAGAGAGACACCCAAACGGACAGACAGACACCCAGACAGACAGAGTCACAGACAGACACCCAGACAGACAGACAGAGAGACACCCAGACAGACAGAGAGACAGACAGACAGACACCCAGAAAAAGACACCCAGAAAAAGACACAGACAGATAGACAGAGACATAGACAGACAGACACCCAGACAGACACACAGACAGATACCCAGGCAGACAAAGACACAGACACCCAAACAGACAGACACCGAGACAGAGACACAGACAGACACCCAGACAGACAGAGAGACACCCAAACGGACAGACAGACAGACAGGCAGACAGAGAGACACCCAAACGGACAGACAGACACCCAGACAGACAGAGACACAGACATACACCCAGACAGACAAAGTCACAGACAGACAGACAGAGAGACACCCAAACGGACAGAGACATGGACAGACAGAGACACAGACAGATCGACAGACAGTCAGACAGACAGACAGACACACAGGCAAACAGAGACAAAGACAGATAGACAGACACCCACCCAGACAGACACCCATACAGACACCCAGACAGACATAGACACAGACAGACAACCAGACAGAGACACAGACATCCAGGCAGACAGAGTCACAGAAAGACACCCAGAAAAAGAGACAGACAGACACCCAGACAGAGAGAGACCCAAGCAGATGAACAGACACCCACCCAGACAGACAAAGTCACAGACAGAAAGACAGTCCCTGACAGACAGACACCCAGACAGACAGACAGAGAAAAAAAAAGCAAGACACCCAAATGGACAGACAGAAAGACAGACAGACAGAGAGACAGACAGACAGACAGGCAGACAGAGACACAGACAGAAAGACACCCAGAAAAAAGACAGAGAGACACCCAGACAGAGAGAGACCCAGGCAGATAGACAGACACCCACCCAGACAGACAATGTCACAGACAGACAGGCACCCAGACAAACAGACAGAGAGACACCCAAACGGACAGACAGACACCCAGACAGACAGATTCACAGACAGAAAGACACCCAAGCAGATAGACAGACACCCACCCAGACAGACAAAGTCACAGACAGACAGACACCCAGACAGACAGACTCACAGAGAGACACCCACCCAGATAGACAGACAGAGAGACACCCAAACGGACAGACAGATTTCCAGGCAAACAGAGACACGGAATAACACCCAGAAAAAGACAGAGACAGACAGAGACACGAACAGATAGACAGAGAGACACCGAGACAGATAGACAGACACCCACCCAGACAGACAGACACACAAACAGACACCCATACAGACAGAGACACAGACAGACAACCAGACAGAGACACTCAACTCAACTCAACTCAAACTTTATTTATGAAGCACATTTAAAACAACCAAGGTTGACCAAAGTGCTGTACAGGTTAATACATATAATATACATGTAAAACATAAAGTGCCATAGATACAAGAAGTTACGATAAATTTTTAAGATACTTAAACTTGGTTAAAAGCCAGGGAGAAAAAGTGTGTTTTAAGGGAGGATTTAAAAACCTCAAATGATCCGGCAGATCGGATGTGCCAGGGCAAGTTATTCCATAGCCTAGGGGCCGCCGATATCCAGACACAGACAGATATCCAGACAGACAGAGACACCGAAAGACACCCAGAAAAAGAGACAGAGAGACACCCAGACAGAGAGAGACCCAGGCAGATAGACAGACACCCACCCAGACAGAGAAAGTCACAGACAGACAGACACCCAGACAGACAGACAGACAGACAGAGAGACACCCAAACGGACAGACAGAGACACAGACAGACAGACAGACACCCAGACAGACAGACAGAGAGACACCCAGACAGACAGAGAGACAGACAGTCACCCAGAAAAAGACACAGACATCCAAGACAGAGAGAGACCGAGACAGATAGACAGACACCCACCCGGACAGACAGACACCCAGACAGACAGAGACACAGACAGAGACACAGACTGATATCCAGGCAGACAGAGACACAGAGAAAAAGAGACAGAGAGACACCCAGACAGAGAGAGTCCCAGGCAGATAGACAGGCACCCACCCAGACAGACAAAGTCACAGACAGACAGACATCCAGACAGACAGACAGAGAGACACCCAGACAGACAGAGTCATAGACAGACAGACAGACAGAGAGACACCCAAACAGACAGAGACACGGACAGACAGAGACACAGACAGACACCCAAGCAGGCAGAGACACAGACAGACAGACACCCAGGCAGACAGATCGACAGACAGACAGACACAGACATACACCCAGACAGAGACACAGACAGATACCCAGACGGAGAAGCAGACAGAGACACAGACAGACACCCAGAAAAAGAGACAGACAGACACCCAGACAGAGGGAGACCCAAGCAGATGGACAGACACCCACCCAGACAGAAAGACAGTCACAGACAGACAGACACCCAGACAGAGACACAGACAGACACACACCCAGACAGATAAACAGACAGACAGCCAGACAGAGACGCAGACAGAGACACAAACAGACATCCAGAAAAAGACACAGACATCCAGCCAGACAGAGACACAGACAGATAGACAGACGGACAGACAGAGACACAGACAGACACCCAGAAAAAGACACAGACAGACAGAGACACAGACAGACTGACAGCCAGACAGACATAGACATGGACAGAGAGACACCCAGACAGACAGAGACATGGACAGACACCCAGGCAGACAGAGACACAGACAGATAGACAGACAAACAGACAAAGACACAGACAGACAGACAGACAGAGACACAGAAAGACACCCAGAAAAACACACAGACAGACAGACAGACAAAGACACGGACAGACGGACACCCAAACAGATAGACACACAGACAGACACCCAGACAGAGAGAGACCCAGGCAGATAGACAGACACCCGCCCAGACAGACAAAGTCACAGACAGACAGACAGCCAAACAGACAGAGACACAGATAGACGACCAGACAGAGACACAGACAGACATCCAGGCAGACAGAGACACAGAAAGACACCCAGAAAAAGAGACAGACAGACACCCAGAGAGAGAGAGAGACCCAGGCAGATAGACAGACACCCACGCAGACAGGCAAAGTCACAGAGAGACAGACAGAGAGACAGACATACACCTGGACAGACAGACACCCAGACAGACAGTGTCACAAACAGACAGACACCCAGACAGACAGACAGAGAGACACCCAAATGGACAGACAGACACCCAGACAGACAGAGACACAGACAGACACCCAGACAGAGTCACAGACAGACCGACACCCAGACAGACAGACAGACAGACAGAGAGACACCCAAACGGACAGAGACATGGACAGACAGAGAGACAGACAGACAGACACAGACAGACACCCAGGCAGACAGAGACAAAGACAGATATACAGACACCCACGCAGACAGACAGACACCCAGACAGACAGAGACACAGACAGACAACCAGACAGAGACACAGACAGATATCCAGGCAGACAGAGTCACAGAAAGACACCCAGAAATAGAGACAGAGAGACAGACACTCAGACAGAGAGACACCCACCCAGACAGATAGAGACACATACAGACACCCAGACAGAGAAACAGACAGACAGACACACAGTGACACAGACAGACACCCACCCAGACAGACAGAGACACATACAGACACCCAGACACCCACCCAGACAGACAGAGACACATACAGACACCCAGACACCCACCCAGACAGATAGAGACACAGACAGACACCCAGACACCCACCCAGGCAGACAGAGACACGGACAGAAACACCCAGACAGACAGAGACACGGAAAGACACCCAGAAAAAGACACAGACAGACAGACAGACAGATAGACAGATAGAGACACAGACAGACAGACAGACACACAGACAGAGTGACACCCAGACAGACAGAGACACGGACGGACAGACAGACAGACAGACAGACAGACAGACAGACACGGACAGACAGACAGCCAGGGACACGGAAAGACACCCAGAAAAAGACACAGACAGACAGATAGACAGACAGACAGACAGAGACACGGAGAGACTGACAGACAGAGAAACAGAGAGACAACCAGATAGGGAAACAGACAGAAACGCATGTAGACAGAGACACAGACAGAAAACCAGAAAAAGACACAGACACCAGAAAGACAGACAGACAGACAGACAGACAGACTGACTGACTGACTGACTGACTGACTGACAGACTGACTGACTGACAGAGACACAGGTAAACAGACAGAGACACAGACAGACAGACAGACAGACAGACTGACAGAGACACAGACAGGCACACAGACAGACTGAGACACAGACAGACAGATAGACAGACAGACAGACAGACAGAGAAACAGACTGACTGAGACACAGGTAAACAGACAGAGACACAGACAGACACCCAGACAGGCAGAGACACGGAAAGACACCCAGGCAGACAAAGAGACAGACAGACAGAGACACAGAGGCATGGACAGACTGACAGTCATACAGACAGAGACACGGACAGACAGAGAAACAGACAAACACCCAGATAGACAGAGACACAGAGAAACAAACAGAAACGCATGTAGACAGAGACACAGACAGAAACCCAGAAAAAGACACAGACAGACAGACAGACAGACAGACACACGGACAGAGTGACACCCAGACAGACAGAGACACGGACAGACAGACAGACAGACAGACAGACAGACACGGACAGACAGACACCCAGACAGCCAGGGACACGGAAAGACACCCAGAAAAAGACACAGACAGACAGATAGACAAACAGACAGAGACATGGACAGACTGACAGACAGAGAAACAGAGAGACAACCAGACGGAGAAACAGACAGAAACGCATGTAGACACAGACACAGACAGAAGCGCATGTAGACAGAGACACAGACAGAAACCCAGAAAAAGACACAGACAGACAGAGACACAGACAGATAGACAGACAGGCAGAGACACGGAAAGACACCCAGAAAAAGAGACAGACAGACACCCAGACAGACAGACACCCAGACAGACAGAGAGACAGACAGACAGAGAGACAGAGGCATGGACAGACTGACAGTCATACAGACAGAGACACAGACTGACAGAGACAGAGACAGACACCCAGGCAGACAGAGACACAGACAGACACCCAGAAAAAGACACAGACAGACACCCAGGCAGACAGAGAGACAGACAGACAGAGAGACAGAGGCACGGACAGACTGACACTCATACAGACAGAGGCACAGACAGACAGACACCCAGACAGGCAGAGACACGGAAAGACACCCAGAAAAAGAGACAGACAGACACCCAGGCAGACAGAGAGACAGAGGCACGGACAGACTGACACTCATACAGACAGAGACACGGACAGACAGACACCCAGACAGGCAGAGACACGGAAAGACACCCAGAAAAAGAGACAGACAGACAGATAAGAAGACACCCACCCAGACAGACAGAGACCCATACAGACAGAGACACAGACAAAACACAGACAGCAGACAACCAGAAAAAGGCTCAGACAGAAAGACAGATGGACAGAGACACGGACAGACAGAGACACAGACAGACAGGCAGACAGACACCCAGGCCGACACCCAGAAAATAACAGACACCCAGGCAGACAGAGACATGGACAGACACCCAGAAAAAGACACAGACAGACACCCAGGCACACAGAGACACAGACAGACACCCAGGCAGACAGAGAGACAGAGAGACAGAGGCACGGACAGACTGACACTCATACAGACAGAGACACGGACAGACAGACACCTAGACAGGCAGAGACACGGAAAAACACCCAGAAAAATAGACAGACAGACAGCTAGGCAGGCAGACAGAGACACAGACAGATAGGCAGACACCCGGAAAAAGACACAGACAGACAGATAGACAGACACAGAGACACAGAGACACAGAAAGACAATCAGACAGAGAAACAGACAGAAACGCATGTAGACAGAGACACAGACAGACAGACAGACAGACAGACAGACAGACAGAGACACAACCAGACAGAGCAACAGACAGAAACCCATGTAGACAGAGACACAGACAGAAACCCAGAAAAAGACACAGACAGACAGACACACACACGGACAGAGTGACACCCAGACAGACAGAGACACGGACGGACAGAAAGACAGACACGGACAGACAGACACGCAGACAGCCAATGACACGGAAAGACACCCAGAAAAAGACACAGACAGACAGATAGACAGAGAAACAGAGAGACAACCAGACAGAGAAACAGGCAGAAACGCATGTAGACAGAGACACAGAAAGACAGAGACACGGAAAGACACCCAGACAGACAGAGAAATGGACACACTGACAGACAGAGAAACAGAGAGACAACCCAGAAACAGACACCCAGAAAAAGACACAGACAGACAGACAGACAGACAGAGACACGGACAGACTGACAGACAGAGAAACAGAGAGACAACCAGACAGACAGACAGACAGAGAAACAGACTGACTGAGACACAGGTAAACAGACAGAGACACAGACAGACACCCAGACAGGCAGAGACACGGAAAGACACCCAGAAAAAGAGACACACAGACACCCAGGCAGACAAAGAGAAAGACAGACAGAGACACAGAGGCATGGACAGACTGACAGTCATACAGACAGAGACACGGACAGACAGACAGATAGACAGATAGAGACACAGACAGACACCCAGGCAGACAGAGACACAGACAGACACCCAGAAAAAGACACAGACAGACAGACAGACAGATAGACAGGTAGAGAAACGGACAGACTGACACCTAGACAGAAAGAGACACAGACAGAAACACCCAGACAGACAGAGACACGGAAAGACACCCAGAAAAAGACAGAGACAGACAGATAGACACACAGACAGAGACACGGACAGACTGACAGACAGAGAAACAGAGAGACAACCAGATAGAGAAACAGACAGAAACGCATGTAGACAGAGACACAGACAGGCACACAGACAGACTGAGACACAGACAGACACCCAGAAAAAGACACAGACAGAGACACAGAAAGACAGAGACACGGAAAGACACCCAGGCAGACAGAGACACTGACAGACTGACAGACAGAGAAACAGAGAGACAACCCAGAAACAGAGACAGACACCAGACAGACAGACAGACAGACAGACAGAGACAGACTGACACCCAGACAGACAGAGACATGGACAGAGGGACACCCAGACAGACAGAAGAACGGAAAGACACCCAGACAGACAGAGACACGGACAGAAACACCCAGACAGACACAGACACGGAAAGACACCCAGTAAAAGACACAGACAGACAGATAGAGACACGGACAGACTGACACCTAGATAGACAGAGACATGGACAGACAGACACCCAGACAGACAGAGACAAGGAAAGACACCCAGAAAAAGACACACACAGATAGATAGACAGACAGAGACACGGACAGACTGACAGACAGAGAAACAGACAAACACCCAGGTAGACAGAGACACAGAGAAACAGACAGAAACGCATGTAGACAGAGACACAGACAGAAACCCAGAAAAAGACACAGAGAGACAGACAGACACACGGACACACTGACACCCAGACAGACAGATACACGGACAGACTGACAGACAGAGAAACAGAGAGACAACCAGACAGAGAAACAGACAGAAACGCATGTAGACAGAGACACAGACAGAAACGCATGTAGACAGAGACACAGACAGAAACCCAGAAAAAGACACACACAGACAGAGACACAGAAAGACAGAGACACAGAAAGACACCCAGGCAGTCAGACACACAGACAGATAGACAGACAGGCAGAGACACGGAAATACACCCAGAAAAAGAGACAGACAGACACCCAGGCAGACAGAGAGACAGACAGACAGAGAGACAGAGGCATGGACAGACTGACAGTCATACAGACAGAGACACGGACAGACAGAGACACAGACAGACAGACTGACAGAGACACAGACAGACACCCAGGCAGACAGAGACACAGACAGACAGACAGACAGACACCCAGACAGACAGACAGATAGACAGAGACACAA